>CM061468.1:19319142-19601642 GCA_030770085.1 Oryza coarctata
GTTCGTTAGCATTAGGAATGTTCGAAACTGATTGATTGATCGAGTGGTTGATCTGGGTTTTATCACTTTCGAGATAGCATATTAATCTGCACGCAGTTTGATTTCGCCTATTCATGCGAGTGATCTGGGCTGTGTTTTCTGCTGTGTCGATGATAGAGTAGAAGCAGAGGGGTTCTGAATTTGCACTAGAGCTATGTGCTTCTGAATGTATTATCGCGATTTTTTTTCGTTGATATCACGAAGCGCTGCGGGGGAGCATTTAGATTTAAGAAATTTCATAAGATGAGTAGTTCCATACTAGAATGTGAATCGTATGCAATATCTACTGTCTTTGGGGAAACGTTGTGCAAATGCAGAATATCTAGCGGGGGATCTACAGCTTGGTGATCCATTTTTTTCAAGTCCTAACTGCACGTTAGGTTGCTCTGTTTGTGCAGTTTGGCATGTTTACTCTGTTCGTTTGTGCTCTGGGGTTTAGTACTTTCTAGATAGTATATTAATGTACATACAGTTTGATTTGCCTATTTATGCAAGTGATCTGGGCTGTGTTTTCTGCTGTGTCAGAGTAGAAGCATAGATATGCTGATTTTGCACTAGAATGATGTGTTTCTGAATGTGTTATCGCAATGTTTTTGTGTTTGTCACGGAACACTGCAGGGGATCATTTAGATTTCAGAAAATTCATAAGATGGGTAATTCTTTGCTTAAATGTGAATCGTATGCAACATTTACTGTCATTTACTTTGGGAAAAGCGTTGTGCAAATGCAAAATTTCTGGGAGGGGATATCGATCTACGGCTTGGTGTTGGTGATCCCTTTTGTTCTATGTTCTAACTTCACGTTAAGTTGCTGTGTTTGCTTGTGTAAACTGGACCTCTTCTGTTTCTAACCGCTCTTCCATTTCCTTTAGAGCGCATTGTCTCCAGTAATAAGGATAACAGAGAAGAGCCACCTGCACCCCCAGTTGCTTCCAGTAACGAGGATAAAAGAGAAGAACCACGTCCTGCCAAACGCGAGCCAATGCGAAGACCTGCAAAGGAGGCTCATAATCTAAAGCCGAGGTCAAATTGTTGGTGAACCATTTTTCAGTCAAGTACCGGGAGGAATCAACCATTTTTCACTATGAGATACTCATCTCTCTTGGTGAAGATCCCGAGAATGTTTCAGACAAAAGGCTCTCCAAGCCAGAGCTTCTTACAGTCAAGGAGGTGTTTTTCAAGTACGAGAAATTTCAGCCGTTTTCGTCAGCTGTTGCATATGATGGCGAGAGAAATTTATACACTCGTGCTGAACTACCAGAAGACGGCATATTCAGGGTGAAAATCCGTTCACGGACCTACATTGTATCAGTGAAGTTGAAGAGGTCGCTGCCTTTAAGCCAACTCTCGGAGCCGCTTGTGCCTAGAGATGTCATGCAGGGCCTTGATGTCATTGTCCGTGAGGCCTCTAGCCGGGGCAGGATTATCCTTGGTCAGGGATTTTACTCGCAGAGCCGCAGTGTGGACGTTGGGAAGGATGTTATAGTTCTCAAAGGAACCCAGCAGAGCTTTAAATGCACTCAAGAAGGTCTGATCCTGTGTGCGGACTATTCGGTTATGCCATGTCGGAAAGCTGAAGCTCGAGAGTTACCCGCTCAACAAGGAGACACGACTAAACAATTACCAATCGGAAAAACTGAAGAATAAGCTCAAAGACCTGCGTGTAACTGTACATCACAGGGAGAATGAGGAGAAGTACGTTGTCAAAGGATTGACAGATAAACTTGCCAGCGAGATAACTTTCAAAGATTCCAAATCAGGACAGACGAAGAATCTTGTCGATTACTATCAGGATCAGCATAAGAAAAAGGTTGAGCATCCGATGCTTCCATGCTTGGATTTGAGCAAGAGCAAGGACAAACAAAACTATGTGCCGATTGAATTTTGTCATCTTCCTGAAGGGCAGAAGTATCCAATGGGGAGCTTAGATGAGGAGTCCAATACGGACGAAGAAACAACGATGAAGTCTAAAACAAAGCAGAAACTGAAAAACAATTCTACAATATCCGAGCCTCGTCGGAAGCAGGAGATTCTGAAGCTGGTGAAAGCTGACGATGGGCCTTGCAGGTATCTGTATTGAGTTTCCACCCCTTTCCACTATTTGCAAACGTCTAACTATCTTCATCCCTGAAAATCAACGTGTTGCTATGATTAATTGGTAGTACGGCCATATACTCAATGAGAACTTTTCTGCATAAACAACTTGGTACCACAAAACTTGAGCTGATATAGAGTATCTGTGAAAGAAACAAGAGACTTTAACTGCTTATTAGTGTTCGGGCAATCAACTCGTTGCTCTCCTTATCCCATTTATCTTCCTGACATTTAACTGTTATTGGCCATTTTTCTTTGGTGAAGGGACAATATAAACTTAACTGATCTTTATCATTCTTTTTGTGGAGAGAATCAATGAACTGATCTTGATCTATTTAATTCAACTATAGAACTAGAGAGAACTGATGTATCTTATCGTGCACTAACTGTTTTAATTCCAGCGGAGAAATAGCTCGGGGATTCCAGATTTCTTTGGATACAAAAAACTAGCAGATGGCCGGGCTCTTGATTGCTGGGGCATCGTCGATTTCAGTGAAGGCCACCTAAATAAGGACACGTTTATTAACACGATTGTGGAGAAGTGCCGCAACCTTGGCATACGGATGGCCTCTGAGCCATGCTTTAAGCATGCGTCATATATGGAAGTGCTATCCGATCCACAAGGACTCAAAGAGGAGCTTAACAAAGCAAAGCAGGCCGCAGCCAAGGTGAAACAGAAGCTGCAGCTCCTCTTCTGCCCGATGTATAAGAAGTCCCCTGGGTACAACACGCTGAAGTTCATCTGCGAGACGGAGCTGGGGATCCAGACCCAGTGCTTCTTGAGCAAGCTGGCGAACGAGGGACTGTACCAGTACATGACCAACCTGTTAATGCTAAAACCTGCAATCAGAAGAGCCGATCGACTTATACAAAGAGTCAAAAAGAGTCGATCGGATGGACTGATTCGGTTTAATAAAAAACAAAAAGTTATTCAAATAAAACCGAATATGAGGAGAAATCGTTGAAACTATAACAGAGTACTTCTATCTCTATACAACATATTTCGTAAAATATGTAAGTTTGATTAGTTTTGTTAACTTTTTATAGATAGTTCTTTTATGTTTAGAAAATAACGTTAGGAGATTGCTTGTAACTGCGTTGGATTCTTATAACTCTAAAGGTATAAATATAGATCTCTTGAAACCTTGTAAATCATCTCTTAGATCAAATACATCTTCGACGTATCGCTACCTTAGTTTATCTAGGTTTTTTACCCGTGGTTTTTGGCTCTCGATGCGGGGTTGCATCGATTATATCTGACCTCTTAGTCCGATCGAATATATCACATTGCGTTCGCGTGGAATCTATAGGCTTATCAAGTTCATTTTACCATCATCAGTTTTATACTATATCGGTTAGGTTTAACCTACTACACCGGTAATAATAGATTGAGCCATAAGCTAATAGGTCTTTACTCAGTATTTTATCGGAGTAGCTAACCGATGAGTTATTCACACATTAAGTCTCACGCTTAGTGTATCAGTTTTTTAGCCAATATACATATATCTTCAATGATTTTCTCTCATCGGCTCAGCTAGCCGATGTGTTCGTCTGTTCCTTCCATTCGCGCATTCGATTTAGTCTCCACCATTTCTGTGCCATCGGCCTCAGCCTCATACTGTCTTGGTTTGGTCCGATCCTGTCTCGGTTTGGTCTGATCTATCGAGGTTGGCTCTAATGGTAATGTCACGGTGGTCATTGGGTCTTGTACTTTCGGAAGATCGAGTCTCGCTTCTTACTATTCATTGCATACTCTATTCGAAGTGTCATGAGCTTTACAACCGATGGATCCTATATCTTACTCGAAGCGCTATTACACATTCTATTCAGAACGCCATCGACTTTACAGCCGATGAATTTTTTATATTATTTCTTGCCAATCCAATGAACGAGTGCTATAGTTTCTATTGACAACCAGATAATAGGAGGATTCCATATACATGCTTATGACCATCTTATTCAGAACGCCATCGGCTCTGCAGTCGATGAGTCCTTATTCCCTGATTATCTGTTTATGCTTTTATCATCTTTTCAATCAATGGAAGAGTGCTTCAGTCCCTATCGGTAACCAGCCGATAGCAGGAGCGCGTCGAACACAATCGATGGTTATCTCAACCATATCAGCAACCAGCTGATAGTAAGATTTCATATCGGTCCATCGTCCAACTGATCTATCTGTTTATCTCCTTATCAATTGTAGGGTCAAATTGATTGACACGCTCGTGACTCCATCAAACCAGATGAAGGGATCTCGAAGCTGAAGGATCTGCATTGGAGTGAAGCAGATCTCCTAGGCCTTAGCGTGTTTGCCCCATCGCATCAGACCTTTATCGGTGAACATGGAGGACCAATTCGACACGAACATATTTTTTGGGCATGCCCAGTGGGATAGAAGACATCGTTCGTCGGTTAGTCCTTTTATCGACTCAAGATTTCACTCATCAACTGGCGGGATGATACAATCGCCTGATTAGATGCTAGACTAGAGGGACACAATTTTAATCAATATGTCCGAAGAAGAGGTCGATGTCAAGGTTCGCTCGTTCGATGCAGAAGCCAATGAAGATATTATTATTCTGATCGCATTGGAATATTTGAATGAAGAACAGAGGTAGTAGGTGGAGCAGTCTATGAAAGATTTTGAGAGGTTATGCTTGCAATCCTTTTGTATGACACAAGACGGTCCGATCCAAAAGAATTTATTTTCAAGACCAGCTCTGATGATGAACCAACTCAACCTGTAGCTTCAAGTTCATAGAAATCCATCCAAGATTTAGTTGATGAAGCTATACGTCATGTGCTAAACGATCAATCTGAAGGGTTGACAGATATACTTTAGGACTTGATAAGGAAAATAGTGGATGGATTATATACTCAAGAGCCATTAGTTTATACATCGGTAGATATTGGTCCACAAATACCGATGTTCAACTGGTCCAATGGCTATATTCAGCTCGGGGGGCAACACGATGAAGACGATGAGTGAACTATCAAAATAACCAAAGTGATGAAGGAATAGTTTGGCTTGAAACTGAAGGAGGAAAAATTCATGTATTGACCTTTATATCCTGAGTGGTTTGATAAAGTATCGTTACAATACCAATATAAGATGCCATGCTTCTCCAAGTTCTCAAGGTAAGATGATATGTCAATAGTTAAACACATCTATCAATTCTTGTCTTAGTGCGGACAAGCATCAACAAAAGAAGCTCTGAGAGTTAGACTATTTCTATTATCACTATCTGGATCGACTTTTAATTGGTTTTTGTCATTACCACCAAGTTCAATCAGAGGATGAGCCGATTTAGAAAAAACAATTTTACAAATATTTCTTTGTAGGGATCATGAGATGTGGCTCATGGATGTGAAACAGAGGAAGGAGAAATCGGTTGTGGAATATATTTAAAGATTCTATAGTGTACAAAGCCGATGCTACAGCTTAGATTTAAGCGATGAACAATTAGTAGAGCTAGCCTTACAAGGACTATTAAGACGTATCAGAAGAAATTTTTTCTTCCGAGAGTTTGACAGCGTAGCATATTTGATGTAGATCATATCGGCTCATGAAAGCCAATTGTAAGAAGGAGGGAAGAAGATTTTAGAGTCATGAGAGCCTGAGGAAGATAATTTCGAAGCATGAATTCTCATGCTTCGAAATTAGGAGGCATGTGTGTTAACATCAAAATTTAGTAAACCCCACAGTCAGGTTTGGAGAGCTGATTGGCTTATGGGAAGAGTCTGATTGATATAGGGAGAGAGTCGATTGGATGGGTTAGGGATGGATTCGGTTAAGTCAAAAGATAAAAAATTATCCAGATAAGACTGAGTCTAAGGAGGAGTCATGGAAACGTCATGTTACTTTTATCTCTATAGAATATATTTCATAAGATAAGCAATTTTAATTAATTTTGTTAACTTCTTATAGATAATTTTCTTTTATTTTTATATTTAGAAAATAATGTTTGGAAGTTGTTTGTAATTACATCGGACTCTTATAACTCCAGTGTATAAATATAGACTCCCTGAGATCTCATAAATCATCTCTCGGATCAAATACATCTTCAACGCATCACTACCCTAGTTTATCTAGGTTTTTTCCTAGCAGGTTCTAGCTTTCGACGTGAGGCTGCATCGGTTAGGTCCAAACTCTGGCAATGAGGTAAGTCTCACCATTATCCTAATGTATTCGCTTTGTCTAAGGCTACATCGGTTAGATCTGACATCTTAGTCTGATAAAATATATCATATCACGTTTGCGTGTGATCTATTGACTTATCAAGCTTCTTTTATCGTCATCAGTCTCATGCTCTATCGGTTAGATTTGACTTAATAGAGTGCTGATAGTAGATTGAGTTATAAGCCAATGGGTCTTTACTTGTCGTTTTATCGGAGTAGCTAGCCGATAAGTTATCCACACATTGAGTCTCACGCTTAGTGTATCGGCTTCTCAACTAATATACATATATATATCTTTAGTAATTTCCTCTCATCGGCTCAGCATCTTTAGTAATTTCCTCTTATCGACTCAGCTAGCTGATAGGTTTGCTCATTCCTTCCGTCCGCGCATTCGATCTAATCTTTGCTGTTTTTTGTACCGTTAGTCTTAGTCTCATACTGTCTTTATTTAGTCTGATCTATCGAGGTTAGCTCTAACGATACTGTCACAGTGATCATTGGATCTCATATTTTTGGAAGATTAGATCTCGTTTCTTACTATTTATCGTATATTCTATTCGGAGCGTCATGGGCTTTACAGCCGATGTGTCTCTTATATTATTCCTTGCTAATGCATATATGACTTCATCAATTTTCCAGTCCATAAACAAACGCTATAGTCTTCATTAACAACTAGTCGATAGTAGGATTACACATATATACTTATTGACCATTCTATTTAGAACACTATCGACTCTATAGTCGATAGATCCTTATTTATTGATTATCTATTTATACTTTTGTCAGTTTCTCAGCCGATAACAGGAGTACGTTGAACACAGCCGATCTCTATTTTAATCCTATCGACAGCTAGTTGATAGTAAAAATTCGTATCGACTTATTATCTGACTGGCCCATCTGTTTATTTTCTTATTAATTGTATAGTTAAATTGACTAAAACGCTCACGACTCCATCAAACCCAATAAAAAGATCTCGAAACCTAAGGCCTGTATTAGTGCAAAACAGACCTATCAGACATCAGCGTATTTGTACCATCATATCGAACCTTCATCGGTGAACATAGAGCGCACATTCGACACATTCAACACGAACACAACCTTGCTCTGACGATCAATGGCAAGATCGGGGGCAGCAACATCCAGCTGTTCCACGACGACCCGTACTCGTTCCCAGTGATCTCCGGCGCGCTTTGCACGTTCATCGGCGCGGACGTGAACCACCCTCCGCCTGGGAATGACAATGAGGAGATCCCGTCGATAGCAGCCGTGGTGGCCTCCGTTGATCGAGGCGTCAGCAAGTACGTGACAAGAATCCGCGCTCAGCACCACCGCTGCGAGGTGATCCAGAACCTCGGTGATCCGTCTACTACGCCGACCTTGCTGCTTACCGCGGCAGGCTCTACTCCGAGGCCGAGATGCCGGCGCAGCCCCAGGCGGTTCAACTGACAGTTTGTACATTGTATTTTTCACTATGACATCTCTCTATGCAAAGTTAGCTCGTAGTTGAAAATGGATGCCAAAGACTCCCAATTGGTATTCTAGCAGTCCTGGGTTATCTCAACTTACACGGCCAGCTACCTCTTCCATGACAAATGAAGCACTGGTAAGCAGGAAGCCCCTGTGCTGCTGCAGGCTTGCGACGGTCGTGCATCAGAGAAAATCCCACACTGGTATTGATGACTGCCCCTGATCGCCATTCTGATGCTCCATTTGGGGATTTGTCCCTACAAACTGTAGTGCATGCATATCACTAGGATACCCCTGCAACAGAAAGTAGAAGCACACCATCAAACATGGCCTATAGATCGACAGAGTAGTTACACTCTCAACTTTGATTTATTTTAAGCTGTACTTAATTAGCGGATAAGAGGGTCGAAAGCTGAAAAAAAGGAAAAACATAAAGGGCAAACTTCTCAATAGCATATAACTTACTTTAGTTAATTGATTATTTCCAGGAAATGCCTGCGGTTGCAGTGCTGGAACTGAGGAAGCCTGCACGCCACAAGAAGCTGAGGAATTTGATACTTAATTAGTATGAGATAAATTTCTAAATAATAGATGAACACATACCTGACCAAACTGATTCAAATTGTTATGAATATTCTCTGAGGTGCCAAGACCAAAGCTGTGACCAAGTATATAATGCCCCTGAATAAGGAAAGCAACACCCACAATAAATAACTGTTCCATATTTACAAACAATGATGAAGGCACATGAAGAAAATACTGTCCTGAAGAAAAATTAACCTGCATTAATTGATCTGGGAGGAACTGATTTGGAGAATTCCTAGCTTCTGACTGCGTGTTGTCTGCTGTCATATTCAGTTCCCCGTCTCTTGGTCCAGTGGCTGCTTCATCAGGGTGCCCTGTATCTAGCAACAAAAGAAAATTCCAAATTTAATTGCACATTCATAAACAGTTAGGCACTTGACATACACAAAGAATAATATAGTCCAACCTTTTCTTGTTTTCTGCCTTTTATTAGTTGCCAGAGCATTTTTATGGCGATAAACTTCACTTTTCTTCTTTCCAGTACATTTCTCAGCTTCATTGCTAGTATTAAGGAGATAGTCACTCTGAACTGTACAAGTTAATTGATCCTTAATAGAAGGGCCAACAGGTGACTTGTTTGCCAGTGTAGATTGCAATATCCGTTCTACTTCCTCAATAAGTTGATCTGATTGGCTTGCCATCAGTGCAAATGTCTCTACATTCTCTGCAGCCTTAGCAGCCATCTTATAGAACGAGCGGCATAGAGCTGCATAACGTCCTGGAACAGAAGATATTGTGTCATTATCAAAATTAAATCCATTAGTTCCATGAACAGTCCCTAACTTTGCATCCTTTCTCCACCTCCTAAGAAAATACTGCGGAGCAATCTCCTTAACATTCCTCAGCTCATATACCTTTATATATGGCAGCATAATATTCCAGCATTTTCGAATTTTTTACAAGTACATGCAACTGTACCATCTGATGAATCAAACCGCACAGACTGGTCTTTAGTTTTGTTCTTAACAGTGATCATGTACTCAGATAGAGAGCCAAACTCCCCACAATTATAAGCCATACAGTCCATACACAGTTCATATTCCTTTCTAAATAACTGAAAGATGATCAGTGTATACATGTTTACACCCTGCCATAGCAGTGGCACAGATACTCTTGGTGCCCCTTGGCTGGCTTGGTAATCAGCATGTATCTCTTCTTGCCTCCTCTTCTCTGTTGAACTTTCAAAGAATTTCAAAAACAGAGAGAGATGTTTCTCGCAATCCAAGTACTCTCTGAGCCTAACACAAGATGTTTCTGCTTGTAACATGCCTTTAATATCCCCTAAGAATATTTGCCGATTGTATGTCAAGGCCCAATTTTCTCGATCTTCATACAGTTTATTTAAGCATTCCTCTTCTTTGAGGTTGTACTTCTCAACTATAACATTCCATGTCTCATCAAATTCCTGGTCATCCTCGATATCAAATATGCAGTGGCGAAAATCAAGTGCAAATCCTTCAAAAGTATTAAAAACATGTTCTAAGGACTTAACAGCATTCTGGTATATTTGCCACACACAAGAACGGTGAATTGTACCAGGCCAAGTGAGACTCAGGGCTTCCTTTAAAGAAGCAGATCGATCTGTCAATATTGTCTTTGGCTGTTTCCCGCACATGACACTCTTAAAGGTCTCAAGAAGCCACTTGAAAGATTCAACAGTTTCATCATACAGAAAAGCAGAACCAAATATGACTGTTTGCCTATGATGGTTCATACCCAAAAATAAAGCTAAAGGCTTTCTGCAGTCATTTACTTTGTATGTTGTGTCAAAGCAGATCACATCACAGAAATAATGATAGTCTACTATTGATCTTGCATCAGCCCAGAAGACATTTGTTGCTCTATCATTTTCATCCACCTGAATGGCATAGTAAAAGGATGGATTGTCACTCTTCATTCTTCGGCAATAATCCATTAGAGCTCCAAGATCCTCTGAATTTATATGTGTTGTAGACTTGGTCCGAATGTAATTCTTGCATCCTGGAGGAATGTTACTAGCATTTCGGTTTCCAGGTTGAACCTTGGTCAACACTCCCTGTGACTTCAGCATCTCTATATCAAATGGTGCAGCAAGCTGGTGATTGTGATTGTCCACAAATTCTGTCACCCGATACTTGCCATTGGATACCAATTTGATAGCTATTCGTGCAGGGCAACCAGTCCTAGTCTCTGGGCGAGGTCTTTTGGCCTCATTCTTTGAGCGAAAGCCCTCTCGAGAGCATACAAAGACCCTTGACCTAGTGATATTTTTCACCGTTTTATCCCACAATCCTTTTCGAACACTGAATCCTACATTTCCAGCATAGCTAGCATAATACTCATAAGCTTTCTCTTCATTCCTAAAAACCATTCCAACTATGGGCACTCCTCCAGCGTTTGCAACAACTTCTGGTGACACTTCTAGCTCTTCTTCTGCCTTTTCTTTTGGATTATCTTCAGTCTGGTAGGAAACAAGTGCTACAACATAAGTGCAGACAAATATGTTGCATCATTATCATGATTAATTATGATAAACAATTAGCCTTATAAATGATTTAATTAATAAAAAATAGTTTAAAAATATTTATGGTATTATGTGTATGTGACTAACATGGATTAGGTTGTAATATCTGTGTCTAGAAATAGTTGCTTTGTCTATTTATATGTAGATGACTTAAGATCAACCTTGCTCAATGGTGATGATCGGGACTATGCTCAGAAAGAAGTGAAAGTTTAGTACGGTCAGAACGTCACGTGACAAAATTAGACTAGAGTCACAAGGCATAGGGCCAGCGTCTGTCAATGGCGGGACCGAAACTAAGTTTAGAGGAGTTGAAGTTTAGAACGGTCAAAAATATTAGATGACGAAGTTGTGCACAAGGTGGCATATGGTGGATGGATATCGTGTGAAAGGATTTCGTAATGGATTTCACAAGTTGTGTGTATAAGCATCGGAGAAATCATAAATAAATTTTAAGTAGGATTAAGAAGAAAGAGAAAATAAATTAGGAAATTGTAAAAGGTTTGAAATATGAGAGGTTAAGTTCTATTAGAAATAAGAGTTCTACAACTAATTGATCTTAGAATTTGAAGGTTTGACTCTAAGTACAAGTAGGAATTCTACTCCTAGTTGAAGATGGAGATTTTGGATATAAATAGATAAGAGGTTGATGTCCTATGTATATAACTTTTGTAAGAAATAAAAGTTAGAACTTAGTTTTAAGAGAGAGATGAATGATTTGTATGTACTTTATAGATACATTTTGATGTAATAAAGTTGATATATTTTTAATAGTTTCGTTATGTTATGTTCGTTATTCATGAGCAGTTAGATTGACAATAAGGTGACGGATAGATCGACAGCGTTAAGGCGGTTAGAGCATCAACAGCATGACGATCGAACTAGTGACAGGTACACAATCAGACAGACGGTATACGGCAACGTATCATAACTTCATCTAGATTATATGTTTTTTTTATTTAGCGAAAAGATTTGGTTTTTAGTAATCATACCATTCAAACATATCTGATAGGCTTGATTCTTGTGTTTTGATCCTACAAAATACATATCACCACACATCTATCACAACATCAAAGTGTTTGTCATTTGTACCAAGAATGTTCTTCCCTTGTGGTATTCTGTAAAATTATATGTTGTGATCATTGTAACACTAGTAATACGAAAGATAAAATCAATCTCCCTTGACATCTCTACCGGTCTACTACCTAGTACCTCAGTTATGCCATCCATACAAAGACACATGTATAAGACATTCGCGCACAAATGTCGAAATTGCACACACCCAAAATAAAAGTGCACCAATGCTACTGCTACCTAACTCCAATACACACATGTTGAACTCAATGTGCATCTACATTAGCCTACTTGCAAGCAATTATGCGAGCGCGAAATGCGCACGCGGAAACATAATCGCTGCAATTATTCACGAGAAATGAATCATACCTGGACGCCCTCCTTGCCGAGGAACTGCCCTTTGGCACCCCTCCGCCTCCCCTCCGCGAGAGCCTGCCTCGACGGGACCTGCAGCCAACAATGGCGGCCGGCAAAATCAAATTGTCATCTTCAATCTAAGACTCAACTGTAATTCTTGCGATATGGGCCATATGGAACTCACCTTGGTCGCGCGTTTGACGCCCTGGCGGCCGCTCCGCTTCTGCATGTAGCGGAGGATGATGTCGCGGCGCTCCTCGTGCGTGTAGCGGGAGACCCGGACGCCCAGCTCGCGGAGCAGCCGCGTGGACTGAGCCGATGGGGTCACCGCTTCCTTGCCGCCTTCCTTCCCGTCTCCGGTGGCGGGGGTTCCCTGGCCGCCGCCGGACTTGGGCTGGCTCTTGGGAGCGGCGCCGGCGCGGCGCTTCTTGGCATTCGAGGAGAGGTCGAGGTAGGTGCGCACGAACTGGGATTTGCGGGACGTGGGCTGGCGTAGCTGCGCGGACGCTGATAAGGATGGGGTGGGCTCTCCGCCGGTGGCGGCGGCGGCGGGGTCGCCGGAGGTGGAGGTGGTCGCCATGGTGGTGGCAGAAGGGGAAAACGGAGGTGGGGCCGTCGCCTGACACTGCTTGCTCTATTTAAAAATATAAAAATCAATACTAGATTTAAAATAACTAGACACAACAATTACAGTAAAAAAAATAGTAAGTGTACGATATACGAAGCCTCTAATTCAATACCTTCCCTTAAATCATGTGGAATTGATATATTAGCCTTTAATTCATAATATTGTATTCTAATTTTTTTATTTATATTTCCCTCCACTTTCTTCATATATCGCATACATGAAACATAGTGAAATATAGAAACAATCAATAGAATAATAAGTGACATAAGGAGATAAAACTTTTTTTTATGTGAGGACAAGTTTTGATCTATAGAATATCTTTACTACTTAAAAACTGTAGTGGCTACAATAAATCTACAAATCCACCGAATCTAATGGCCCATGTCTCTCACTAGATCCAACGCTCCATCATCCGCCTTGTCCCCTTCATCCACACAACACAGCGTCTCAATCACATCTCCTCCGCTGTGTCCAACATCTCAACCTAATGAATCAATTCAAATCATCCGCACCTCGGCCCACCACATGATCTCGTTAGCCACCACTGTCTTCTCCTCTTGTGCGGAGCACCAGCAAACCCCTTTACCCACGTAGTGCACCCCTGTCGCCCTCCATCCACACGCTCCCTATGTTGATTCCGTCATGACCACCACACTCTCGCTGCCTCCTTCACCATGGGCTCTACCGTACCACTGTTGCCTCCACTAGATCCATGCCCCCTCCATCGCACTCCCTATGTCAGCTCCGCCCCTGACGTCCTCTACCCTCGTGTTGAGGAAATCACGACCGTGTGTGTGACGGGCAACCGAAGACCTCTCTCTTGAAATCCCGGGTGACAACGAATGAGCAAAGCCCACCTTGAAGGATGGCTACTTCTTCCTATGTCCACTCCTTGAAGGATGGCTACCTCCTTGGTAACACTAGTAGGTGGGTTTGATGTCTACATCAACATTGACATGGAGCTCCTGCTTAGGGTTGCATCTGCTTACCTCACTCTTCGACGACACCACACCACCCATACCAAGGTCTTATACAAGAGCCTTAGGAAAATCCTTAGGGCCATGGACCATGGTCATCACCGACCGACACTCTAGCTGCTCTAACAGCTATAGTTTTGTCAGTGTCTCGATTCGCCACTATTGATCGTTTTTTTTGGTGTTGTTTTTTCTTTCGTGGAATTGTTCCTTGTAATGCTGGTTTACAAGAGTCATATTGACCTTCTCCTATTCTTTAGGTGACGTTCTGTGATCCTGAGTTAGCCCTTCCCTATGAGGATTCGGTCCCCATGATCGACGGTAGGCGGGTCAATTGTAACCTGGCATCGTTAGGTCTCGCTTAGCCTACAGTAGTATAGTACCTCTTGGTATTGTTCTCCCCACCCTAACACTTGTTTGAGCTAACTTATTCGATTAGATTGTGAGCACATTTTGATATCACCTTAGGCCTTGTTCGGTTAATCTCTCTCTAAGGGGATTTGGAAGGGAATAATTCCACACCCATTGAGGTGTGCAATTAATTCCCTTCAATCCTCTCCAATCCCTTCCTCTTAGGGATTAACAGAACAAGCCCTGAAGTATTTGCATGTTAGCAAGTTATTGCATTGTTGTTGTGGTATGACAATGTTGTAGGGTTTAGTTCATAATATGTTTTTTCAACTTGGTGACATGATCTGATTACTGATTTACACACAAGTCTAGTCACATTGTTTGATCTTCTTTAGGGCTTGTTTGGTCAATCACCCCATGGGGATTTGATGGGATTTTGGTGTGGAATTAATCTCGCTCAATCCCTTTCTAATGGAGATTAACGAAACAAGCCCTTGCTGTGTAGATTGTTTGTGGACAAGTTTGGAAAAAAAAGTCTTCCTCTATGTTCAAGTTTCCTTGAGCCATTTCATTGGACAATCGATATTATAGTTTTGTACCATGCATTATTAAGTTTAGTTGGATATCATTAGGCCACTTGCAGGGCATTTGCTTAGCAATACGCATTGTAGTGTATAAAGTTGTAATGTTGTAGCTTAATTTCTGTAAATATCATTCACTACTGTTTGTGTGTTATGCGACATATATAAAAATATTTAGGGTACTATTGTACCTTTTCCTCATGCTCTGATATAAAATATCTAGCTGCTAAGTGCTAAGGTGCCTTCTATTTTAATTACTCTCATGCGCCAAGCATATACAATGATATTATTATTTCACTAAGTATAGAATCGTTCGCTACTATCCATTGATACCCTTGTCACGCGTATGAGCTGAGGTTCCTAGCTGTTGACCTATTGTTTTTTGAATTTCAAATAACACCTATCTCTCAGATAAATAAGCAAGGAGTTTACATGGGTTTGCCTTCCTTTTTTTCCTCTCTTATGACAGTACGGAGCCGAAATCTTTGCTTTGGATGTAAAACGAAAACATGTAGTAAAAGTATGCTCTAGATTTGTATGTATGCCTTTTTTCCTTCTCAAAAGGTAATTTTCACAAGGGCATCATCAGCATTTGATAATGCGACAACAGTTATGACAGGAGATGTGGATAGTAGGGGTATTTATTGAAGGATTTCAGCGTAGTTATGACAGGAGATGTGGATAGTAGGGGTACTTTTCCACTCAGAAAACACGATTCTTTGTATGGTAGACAGCAAAATTTACTTGAAAGGGTACTCTACTGGTTATCAATAAATACGTATATGCTTGTAGTTACAACTCTATCTCAAGCCATTGATTAATGAACAGTAGATTAATGGACAAACTTTCACGTTGATAAAAAGTACGTTAGATGATAAAAGTACATGTAACGTTATATGCTTCAAAGGCTTGAAAGCTCTTAAGTAAAAATTAGAAAACCCAAATCTCAAGTTCATGGTTACAATAATTATACATTTTAATACTCCTATTTTGATGTTTCACTATGTTTTCTAAATTGAACTAAAGAAGTAGCAGAATAAATTGTTCTGTTAAGGTGTTTCAGTTATATCAAATGAGCAGCAAATCCATTCAGTTATTAAATCTGTCAAGTTGGAATAAATGATGGAATTAAAATTTGTTGCAGCGGCTTTATACTAAATAAGGTATTTGATAAATTTTGCAAGATTTATGTTATTGGGTAAACGTTGTGAATAATGGGGAAAAACATTTTAGCACAATATTAAACTATCCTTCAGCTTTTCTTTAACCACATGTTAGTATTCTTTGTATGTAACTGAACTCTTGTATTTAGCTAGATGTAGCAAGCAGGAGAAAAAAACACACACATGTACTTGTTTGGCATATTTGTTGACAGAGGTCCAAAGAGATTTGCTTGTTTTTACTGTAGGTCTTTTAAGCTGCTTGGTGTCTTCGGATTGTTGGGACTTAAGACGTGCTAATTAATTTGATCTCTAATTGATAAGGAAAACAGATAGAGTTAGATCATCAGGGTAATTGGCCGATAAGCCAATACAGACTTCTGTTATCGGCTGGATGTGTCAATAAAGTTAAGATAGTAATTGGTTGTGAATCCGATACACTCTTACTATGACTAGTTGTCGATGGGGGCTATAACACTTATACATCAGCTAGAAAGCCAATGACAGTATAAGCAAATAGCGAGGAATAAAATAAATACATATTATCTATAGCGCAGATGACGCTCTGAATAAAATATACGATAAGCAGGAGAGAGATGCCTAGTTTTCCAAAGAGACGAGAACTAATGACCACCGATGACCATACCATTAGAGACAGCCTCGATAGATTGGACATAACCGAGACAATATAAGACTAAGGCTAACGGCACTAAAACGACAAAAGCTAGATCGGACGTACCGATGGAGAAAACCGGTAAACCTATCGGCTACTATCGGTTGTGAGTCCGATGCATGCATATAAATAAACTCATTAGCTAGCTGAGCCGATGGGAGGAACGAAACCCATTAGATCTCGATGCTAGCCCTATTAGACACATAGTTGATAAATCAGACCTAAACGAGATAGTATAAGACCTGTTCTAACAGAACTAGATCAATCGTTAGCGGATTAATCGTTAAAAATATATGTATATCGGCTAAAAGGCCGATACGTTAGGCATGAAGCTCAGTATAAAGATAACTCATCAGCTGGCTGCTCCAATGAAACGTCACGTAAAGATTTATCGACTTAAGACTCAATCTACTATCAGCAGTTTAAAAGGTTGGACTTAATCGATGTAGCTCGAAACTGATGATGGTAAAAGGAGCTCGATAAGTCGATAGATTCCAATCTACTATCAGCAATTTAAAAGGTTGGACCTAATCGATGTAGCTCGAGACTGATGATGGTAAAAGAAGCTCGATAAGCCGATAGATTCCACGCGAATGTGATGTGATATATTTAATCGAATTAAGAGGTCGGATTTAACCGATGCAGTCTTAAATATAATAGATACACCAAGATAATAACGGAACTTACCCCTTTATCAGAGTTCGGATGCAGTCCCACATTGAGAGCTAGAACCCATCGAAAAAAACCCAGATAAACTAGGATAACAATGCGCTGAGATTATATTGATCTGTAAAGATGATTTACAAGATTTTAGGGGTCTACATTTATATCTTAAGATTAAATAAATCCTATATAAATACTAAATAAACTTTTCTAATGATAAAAAAAATCTATTTTAGAGCTAAAAGAAAAACTAATTAACTTGCCTATCTATAAGATATATTTTATAAAGATAAAAACTGGTCTACCGTGGCTTCCACGATTTATCCTCAAATACTGTCTCATTTGTATAATCTTTTATCTTCGTCGATTGGCTTATTTCTTATATTAATCGGACTCTTTTCATAAGCCGATCGGTTTTTCTATCCTGAATCAAATATATCTGTAGGAATTATCGTTTACGAAGATATTGATTCAACAACAATTAGCAACGATTTTTACTTGAATGCTGCTCACTGTTTACTTTCCTGAATGTCTTTGCCCTTTCATTCTTCAGTCGCATGTAGAAGATGATGAAATTGAGTGGTGCTGTCAAGATTGTTTTTCTGATGGTTACCAACTTACTGTGTAGTAGATATTGTGCAAATATCATCAAATTTTTCATCCGATCGAAGATTTTTTTGCTTCATATATGTAGATGCCATATTTTGTATCAGCAATGATTGGTTAGGATTATTATTGTGATATTTATTTAGGGGCTTCTTGTTATTGGTGCAGATGTGATTGAAATCAAGCACAACGAATTCTCTACTGTTGATGTGAATTTGCAACCACAAATAAATAGTCAATCAATTTCATTCTCCAAATGTGGGCCACATGTGTGCATTTGTCTCATGCTTGCTAGATTTATTATCATTTAGCTGTTAACTGTCATTTCTGTTACGCTTCATTTAAGCATTATGTGTTAAACATGTCAAACAACAGGTGAGAGAATACACTTGAATTGGCACCCAATACATCAGTGTATTTCTATTGGATATTTCTCTAATTTTCAGCCATCATCTTTCGAAGGAATGCCGAGGCCATTCTTTACTATTTCTTTGGTGGTGGTTATTTGGGTGTAAAGTTCCAGCTAACCAAAGGTTGCTCTTGCTACATCCAGTCCTTCCTACTCATTCTTGCTCTTTTTTCTCCTGAAATATTACCAGGTCCTAAAATCAGCCAGTGCAGTTTCAAATAGATGGAAGGATTCGAGCTCTGCATTCCGGATGCTCTCCTCTTATTTAAAAAAAGTCCTTACAGTTATCATGTCGCATATAGAGAAGAGTTATTGAATAATAGCTAGGTTGTAATTATTTGTTGTCATTTTAATATGGTTGTACATATTTATAGAATAAGTAATATAGGGTTGATGTATACTCTGCTATCATTACTTGATTATATCTAAAATTGAATCTAAACATTTTTATTTTTTGAAAATTTTTGCCATGCAGAATCAAAGAATCAAACACCCTTGATAACTAACATTTACACTGGATCTTTATTTTTTTTCTGTGGTAAATTTAGCTTTGAAATTTAAATATGCCAATACTTCCTCCTCCATCTTTTATTTAATATTATTTTACCCGATATGATTTTAAACTGATATATTTTTTTCCCGTTACAATGCACAGGCACCTAACTAGTCAGAGTATATGATCATATTTCACCAAAAAGAAAAATCACAACTGAATAGCAATCAGTGCAATTCTAGCAACTACTTCATCAATCAAAGAGAACAAACTATACAATATTCTGTCATTGCCTGAACTCTTTTGAGGGCTGCGCAGAGACGAAAGATCAGTTTTTGAGTAGTTTACACCTTTCTGCACGGAAGATACATCAAGAATTTGCAGGAAGACAGAAGTGCTACAAAGGAATGTGAATGTATGCTTAATTACACAGACTAAAATTTGCCACCGTTATGATATTTCAGTTTTCCAGGTCCCTGTATTGGGATGCATGACTGGGTCCATTTACATCATGTTATTGAGGATGACCACCTTAAATTATAATGATCTATGTACAGATCTCCGGTAATTTGATGTTGACGTACAAATTTCTGGCAATTTGATGTTGGCGCCAATGAAAGAACAGCGACTGTTTTCCAACAGTTACACACTTTCTGAAAATAATTGGCATGAAATAGACATTATTAGTCCATCAGAACATGAAATACCTTCTTAAATCTTAACATAGGTATCAGGACTCAGGAATAAATAACCTGCTTGTTTAAGAGAAAAATAGACTGAAGCCTGTGACAAACACTCATGAATGGTTGTGGTTAAGCATATTCTGGAAAGAAATGTACAAATATTTGTGCTCTGTTCCAAAAATCTCTTCTGCCTTTGACAGTGTGTCCTGTAAATTTGTTGAGTACCAAACAAGAACATGTTTACATATTTTAAGGAAATTAACAAACTGAAAAGTGAACAATATAAACTGGTAATATGCTACCTCTCGCGATTGTTTCTGAGCATTGAATTCCTTGATATTAGATAAAAATGCTCCAAATTGCTCATATGAAAGTCGTGTCCTGGGATTTGTGGCAATAAGTGTTAGCACATAATTGAAATAATAATTTTCACATAAAGTGAACAGCATAATAACCAACCGTGCTTGCCGGAAAAATTCCTTTCCACCTAAGCGGGGCCACCCTGGAAACATAAAATACTTTGTGTTATCGCTATATGCATGTTCAGCAACTCTCCCAAATGAAAATCAGATTCAACTGTTGAACCTGCGAACGAGCAGCGCTGAAGAGGAGAGGTGGGTGCTGAATACTGATGGCTTGTTGATCCATGCCATGATGAAAATGTTGAGTGGCCTTCAGACAGAGATCTTGTAGGTGATGTTGGACCAGATAAGAACTTCGGAGAGGATGCTCGGGGGGAGCCACCAGAAGATGAGATGATAGGTGTTGAACCTGGAGTTAGTTTTGGATCTGTGTATGATGTGATTGAGAACTGGTGTCCTGTAAATGTTCCATAGTAAGTGTGATGATATAAGATGTGATAAGTTGGTATGGTTGAGCTGTTTGATTGTTATAACCACCTTGGGCTGATTCAGTCATTGTGGATCTGCTGGAAGTATCTCCAGATATGCAACTACTTGAAACATCAGCTGTCAAGTAAGAAATAGTGAAACTGAGGGAGATGCATGTAAACCAATACCTGAAGAAAAGATGATACTATGGAACTTGCGAGGAGGTTGAACAATACCTTTCCATGAGGGCACTTGAGCAGTCAAATTGTTGTATGTATCTAAATCATGGTCATCACCTGTTTCTGGCAATTGCTGTAAAATTATGCAGATAAAATTAGTTACCAACACGTCTAAGCACATGACAAATTGTAAAACGCAAAATGAAATACTCAATACGTAGGAACAAAGCATTTTCATAAGTAATACTCACTAATAAATTGTCTTCGCTTAATGACTTCATCAACTGCTTCTTAAATGCTTCCAACTGCATAGTAAAAAATGACCTTCAACAATCTGCCAACTAGCATAGCAAAATTTTCATGTTGATAGATGGAATACTTGACAAACTTCATGTCAATTAGCATTCTGACATGATTAATCATACCAACTAATATCACCATTCAAGGCAAGAATACACGAGTAGCTTGAGAATAATTTTAAAGTCACAAAGGGTATGTATTCTGTAAAAACTTAGCAGTTCTAGCTTCCACACCACAGTGAGCCAGTGAGGCATCAGAATTCAAAATCGAGCCAGTCAAAATAAAGCATTAGCTAGTAATTGATCCGGCTCTTATTTCTTTCGAATCACTTACCAACATCTGGCCAATAGACTGACCTTCTATGATTTTCATATTTGTGGACTCTTTTAAGTTTTAACAGGCTTATATAGAAGCTCATCAGGTCATTCTGCTCTTCCACTGCAATGCACACCAAAGATTATACGTTTGGATATAAATTCCTGACTCGCTACAAAACTACAACAACTAAAAAACATTCCATCTGATTTCATAAAACTTAGGTGCATGTTTGACTAACCTTTGCGAACTGCCCACTACTATGAACACCTGAAACCACATCTCTAACGAGCTAGCAGTCTAACGCTGAAAGCACATGGTCTGAGACATGATCCCCACATATTTTGCACGAAATGAGCACGCGAGATGTCAGAGCACTGATCAAAATCTACAGGTTCCCCAGGATAAGCACCACTTGAAACCGAACCTTATGTTCAGAAATTATAGAATGTTCACTGAAATTGGGATAATTGGGTTCAAAGCCGCACCTTCGCCAAGTTCCTCGCCATCTTCTTCGCCGTCGAAGCGAGAGAATCCCTCTCCTTCGCCAGCTTCGCCTGGACACACCGAATCGAACACAACGCATCTTAATTCTGCCGTCAAAAGCATTTCAGTGACGCGAAGGGCTTACGTTCTCGTCGAGGGCGGCGAGGAGGCGGGCGCGGAGGTCGGCCTCGGTCCTGTCCCGGTCGGCGAGGTCGCGGCGGAGGCGCGCGACGTCGGCCTCGAGGCGGGAGACGCGGGAGGCGATGGCCATGGAGGTGATCTTCCGCGCCACGTCGAGCTGCTCGTACGGGTCGGTGGGGATCACGGCCAGGATCTCGTCCGGCAGGTGCATCGCTTCGTGCCTCGCCATCGCCACCACTCCCGAGACGGAGCAGGTCGGTCAGCTCCTGCGCGGCGACGACGGCGGTTGCGGTGGTCGCCGGCGTCGGCGAAGAGCAAGACTGGAAAATAAAGTTTTTTGGGGGAATTTTTTAATTCCTTTTTGGAGGATTTGATGGGGATTGGCTGGCTGTATACCTGTATATGTTGGGGTGTTGAGTTGGGAGTTCCAAGTCATTTTCTCACACATGATCTTTATTTCCTCTCATTAATTCTCCATTTTTCTAGTGATATTTTTTAATGTTTTTATTTGATCTATCAATGTGAGCTAGTTGGTGGGTTGGTAGGAATGACCTGTATAAAAAATACTAGAAAATGCAGTGTATATGCTTTGATGGCTCTTGTCATGTACTGGAATTGTGTTGAAGTACACATGTAAGAGCTCCTGTAATACTATCAACAAATACTTGTACTTTAGTAATAAAGAATACCAGAATATTTTCTTTTTCTCATACATGATTGGTACTACTACTATAGGTAAAAGTACAGTGAAAGAGAGAGAAATAATGGTCCACGCTATTTCTCTTCGACAAACCACAATTATGGGCCTGGCCGAGTATGGTTTGGTGGGAGCTCTAGTGGGCTTGGCACATTCGGCTCAGTGAGTGCACCAGTCAGCCAGATGTGCATTAGTACCACCTCGCTGGTTTGGGACGAATGGGACGAAACTGTTCTTTCGCTTTCTACTAACGAATACTGTGTGCGTTCTGCAAATAGCATCATACGCCAATGTTCGGTGGGGATTCTCCTTTGTGGGTGACCCGGCAATTCTTAAGTTAAAATTTACGTAATTTTAAAATTAAAAATGCTTTACTGAAGTTTTTATTTTAAATTAGAAGTTTTTATTTTACTTGTATGGAATACAAACCGTTAGTTTTGACATTTTTATTTTACTCGATTGAAATTAGTTCTTAGTTTAAAGTTTTAATTTTACTGAACTGGACGGTACTATGCTGCAAGTTTGAAACGCCTCCATAATCTTGAAAGTAAAAATCTCAGTTTGAAGCGCTAAGTAATAATCTTTCGAAAGTTTGAATGTGAATCGTCTTAAATAACTCTTAAAAGTAAAAATCTTAACGTTCTGAAAGTTTGACAATGTTCAAAATTTCTATGTAATTAGCACATATCATTATACATATTTTACGATTAAATTCAGTCATTCATTTCATTGTGATTCAATTTCAGTCTGTTTAATCAGAACGCGGAACAAACTGGCTGGTTCAAAACATGAAGTCATGAAACGACGTCCCAGGACTATAATAAAATATAAAATATAGTAATTTAGTATTAGATTATATATATAAGTAATATATTGTTATATTTTAAAATGAAAAATATCAAATAAAAATACGCACGAGAATTCTTGTACATGGAAGTTCTCCTATGGAACAAGAATGTGCACCGTACTCGCACATGGCAAGAAAGTACACTTTCTCGATTCTACTAAGATTGACACTGCACCGGAGTGTTAGTTCAATTCTAAGAATTTTTGTACATTGGTTCCACACCTATATTCCTTCCCCCACCATTGCCTTGAACATGCTAAGACTTGGGGATTTATTGGCCAAGGTTTGAAATCCTGAAACCTGCGAGACAATATGAACAATTGTGAACAAACCAGTGAATTGCAACATAAACTATAATGATAACTTCGAATTTGTGAAGATTACCTGAACTTCTGTTTTTACAGGATGAGACTAGTGAACTGTATTGTTCATGATGCTCCACTGAATCCCGGCTAAACATGAACCAATAGGTAAGCACTTGTTCATCGCAACAGTTCAAGATGTGAATGAGCAAGTGAGACCTCAGTTAGTAGGATGTTTTCAAACTCCAAACGCCATAGTTTTATTGGTAATCCTGTCCACTCCACACACCGCACACCAATAGTTCGGACTTTAAATTTATATTGAGAAAGCTCTTCTTCTTCGTCATCCTGCTTTGAGGGGAATCAACACCTTTGCCCATGCTTTAATCGTGTCCTGCTCAAGGTTTTCTAAGGTCCCAACATATGTCCTGGTGATATCTATTGGGCTAGTGTACATCCATGCCACCCGAACTCACTCCCGCAATGGAGATATCCGGTGGCTCAAGAAATCAATGATGACCATCGTTAATGTCAGCCCAATCACGCATAGGCTGGCGATACACGCCAATATGGGGTCCATCCGAATGTCGGGCTTAGGCCCCCTTCCAGATGTCCTTATGTGGTCGTGTGGCTGACATCAAGAGGAGGCAGTCGTTCGGCGTGGCGCTGACGTAGGCCTAGTGTTTGCGCCACTTGTCCCACATGTTAAGCAGTGACTAGGGGATGTAGAGGTTTTCGGTGTCCTCCCACTGTTGAAAGTTGCAGCACCTAGATATCCCGAGCTTGTTGGTGCCTAGTTTCTTCGTTTCGGACATCCTCGGCACAAAAAACGTGTCAGGAGAGATTGACTGACGACATGATGCCAATGAACATTTCACATAGGTAGGCGAAGATGGCCAGCGTCACCATTGAGTTGGGGGCAAGATGGATCATATGGATCCTGAAGACCTTTAGCACATGTATGAAGAAGGAGGAGAATGACAGCGCTAAACCAGTTGTGACAAAGGACGAGAAGACTACGGATTTTGTGGGCTTCTTTGGCTAGGACGGGAAGGTTGTTGGCCTCACTGACAACTCACCTACGCCGCCTAGACCCCATTCTTGAGGTAGGACGGCAATAGCACTAAACTCCCCTAAACTGCACGGCACCGGGTAGATCTACCATGGAGACGGGTGGTGGTGAGTAAGGAATGCAGAATGGAGTTACACTAGTGGTGGCTAGTATGTGTGAGGGAAGATGAAGAAAACAAGAGCAGCTACAGTCAAAGAGGAACAATGAAGCGAAAAGCCTATTTATGGGGAAAGCTCATAGGGGTTAGCTCTAAGTGCGAGAATTCAGGTGTCATTTCCTCCTCTTCCATAGGCACCATTGTGAGGCATGCATGGGTGAGTAGGGGGCAGACGGAGCGACGCTGTCATTCCATCTCCCTACATCGCCTACGTGGTTGCAAAACAAGGGGTGCACCCCCTACCTAGCCCACGAAGAAACAAAGTGGAGGCCTAGATGGCCTGAGCTGTTGTCCTCGGTCTGATGTCCTAGGCTACCCACAACAAGACACCTAGCATGCGCACAGCTGCTCGAGCTAGCCAAACCATGGGGTGACGACCCTAAGCTACCTCGCCCAGTCACAAGAATCCCAAGATGGCTAACGGCATGACCCTAAGCTCGTGCATTTCCCAAGAACACGGAGGCACAAGAGCTCGGGGGCCATATGTATCCAACTACACCAATCATTATATTCAATGTGGTAGGTTGGAACGCTTGATTCGGTACGGCGCTCGTGCGCTTGCACTGATCAAAGTGATAAGATAGATATCTACTTTATCTACGGATAACATGTGACAAGATATATACCCCATGATCACCTAGGTGATTGTGGCTTTAGTCAACCTACTCGCTATGTCCTAGCTTTTTATCAATCCGTATGGAGAGGCTGGTATGTGGGCTAGTTGTGTTTAGCATCAATAGGAGGGTGGTGCGGCATGGACGATAAAAGCTATGGCTTCTATAGCGATTAGACTAACCATACGTAACCTCTATTTACTGAGACTCACGAGTCCATTCTTTATACACCACGTTCCTTTTCTCGATATGTGTGGTACCACTAAAGAATATATAAGGAGATGGTTGTAACCGAGTAAGGGGAGGTAAGGGAGAAAATCACCACTATAGTATATAAAAATAAAAAGAATATCTGAGTAGGTATTATGTTTCTTAGTGACTTGAATATGTCTAAAATCATTTATGCTCACCTCGTTGAGCTCATTATATGCTAGATCACTCCTTGGGCAAAAACAAATAGAGCCAGCTTAGGCCTCGCTCTCAGCGTAGGATCACCGACAAGAGGTATTGTAGCTGGTTTTATGGTACAGGGGATGAGTTAAACTCCCTCTATAATTGAGGAAGTCAATATACTTTTTTGTTTGCTAACATTTGTTATATTTTTAAAGCTGCATGGCTCTAGCTAGCCCAATCAAACGGAGCGGAGCGAATTTAGATAATATAAAAAATTGAACTAGAGATATGAAGCGGAGTTCTAGCCACTACATAACTCCACTTACTTCGTTGCTAGAATTAGATCTATAAGTTAAAGCCAATTAAATGTCTTGAAAAAACATCTCGTCTGGCCATCATGATTTATTTTGAATAAAAAGTAGAAGAAAATTCTATTGGATGGCAAGATCGCATATATATATACACACACACCTCGAACTGAAAAAAAACATACTGTAAATTTTTGCTCAGCTGAAATAATTTCGCAGACTTACAGCTTGACGAGGTGAGTGAGGTTCCTGAGGTCTTCTGGGATCGGGCCGACCACATCCAGCATGTTGATTTTCCTGCTCCAATACACAAATCAACGAGATGAATCTGAATATCTGATGAACGTCTGATCCTGATGGATCATACGAGAAGCAAGAGAGGAAATTTCGTACCGTCTGGTGATGTGGCAGAGCGTGTTGTTCTGGTCGGAGCAGTCGCACTTGATGGCCGGGTTGAAGCTCGGGTTGTCGTCCAACGGCGTGTCTTCCGTCGCCGCGCCGCTGATGTTCCACGACGCCGGCGCGCTCAGCCCCAGCCTCGCCATCATCGCGTTCAGCGCCGCCGCCGCATGCTGCCACGTCCAAACCAAACAAGCTAATTCAACCTCTCGCCTCGCGTCGCCAATCGAACGCCACGAGAATTCACGAGATTGCATGCGTACATCATACCTTCGGTTGGATCAGTCCGTGGTGGTGGTTTTTGAGTCTGAACCTGAGCACCAGCTCTCCAAGAACACAGAAACAGCAGCAGCAGCAAACCACAGCCATGGAGGAAGCAACGGTAGCTCAACCCAGGCCTCATCGATCTCTCTCTCCTGCTTGGATTGCTTTCTCTGAGGAATGTGATGGATCAGAGGTTCAGAGTGGCTGGCTGACAAAGAGAGTGGACAGACATTAAGCTGGTAAGGCAGATGGAAACAAGGATGCAATCATGCGGCTGATTCTGGGTAAGCACCACGTTTAATTGTTTATATCAAAGTGGCAGCCCTAGCTGTCAACTTCTATGATGATCTGACAATGCGCCAATGCACACAGTGATAAAAGGTGCTAAGCATGCGTTGTGTTGTAGCCGTCACAACTCACATAGTAGTATGACATATATATATATTAGCAAATGGCTTGGTTAGACCGGAAGCTAGGAAGGACAAGATTGTGCTCTGATGAAGCCACAAGCCAGTAGACTTCTCTGTCCATTAATGTCTAGATGCAAACCAGTTAATGTCACAGGATTTTACATTTGATGAGTCAAGTCCACTGTACAACAGTACAAATATGTATGGATACACTTGATTAAGGATTAATAGCTGAAGAGAAAAAGGATTAATAGCTGAAGAGAAAATTCCATTTGTCCAGGTATATGTTGAACTGTTCCTTTTTCACATTTTCTCTGAAGACAGTGGAATTCTAAACTATCTGTACTAGATTTCTGCATATTGATTTCAATTAACCTAATTTTTTTAGTAAATATATACTAATATATTTTTTTGTGAGGTGTACTACGTTTTGTATTTACGTTTGTATTGGATTAAATTATTAATGAGTCCTATATAACTATATAACTATATATTTCATCTCTAATAAATGTAGTTAATATTATTTTTCTTCTTTCCTATTAAACCATATGACTTTAATTCTTTTTAGTCCTTAGATAATTAATCTAGAGTCTAAATTGTCTCCCTTCTTTTCCTGTCTCATGAATCCACATCATGCACAAAGATAATAATATAAAATAAGATAGAGAGATAATTGAAATTAATATAAAGATATAATAAGAAACGACTTGGAAGATTGAAAGATTGACATATAGGCACTTAAATAAATAGTTAGAAATACATGGCTAAAGATTTTTTTTGTTGAATTTCAACTTTAACCTACTGCTTATAATTAAGATTTTATTGTTGTTGTCGTCGTCATATGAATCAACATCATCTTAATTATTCTGTCTTTGGATGAACAATCTACATTTGATCTAATTGTCATAAAACATACTATCTCAATTTTTTATAACTTTTTTCAATGATTGATTAAAGATAAAAAGTATACAAAGTATATAAAGTAATGTTATTTAGCTATAAAATAAATTCATGTTACACTTTATTTCTACCATTATATTCTTGTAGTAACACACAGGATTTTATATAGTAACTGACTTCAACATCAAATGGTTGTTCCTCTTTTTTTTTCGACGAATAGTTAGTTCCAAGATTCAAGACAGAGAAAGCAACGCCATTAGCCACAAATATCAAACTTAAAATCTACTAGCCACGTCAAATGAGATTATGCATATTACACATTTGTTTTGTGTATATTCTTTTTATTCAAAAAGGTCTTCTAGCTACAAAAACACCAAAAGTTTGGCGCTGCAACTTGTCCAATTACTAATTGCGAGTTGAGAATATCTAATTCGCCACATTAGTGGAAAGTTAGAACAGAAAAGAAACAAATTATTTTTATCAAGGCGATGCAGACATCTATCCTAATATCCAGCCCAAATGCCATGAACAAGTTGAAAAGTCATCCGTTGCATTTTTGGCACATTTCACATATGCCAAGATGCTTGTTCATGTATATGGTCGTGTACTTAAAAAAAACACAAACGGCAAACACAAATGGCACACACAGAACTAACAGGTTCTTGTCGTTGTTGACATGGCGAGTACTAGTATATTTTACATCCCGGACCTTTTAAAAATAGATAAGGTTATCATTTTTTTTCGAGAATTGAACTACTTTACATAACACAGAAGCATAGCACTCTTAACTATGAAAATATTTACCTTCACTACATTAAATCGAATTAATGAGTTAAGAATTTCGTAAGGTAGATCCATATCTGGATCAAACCATTCCAAGACTTATCGGTCATGACTCTACGGTGAAATATCATTTTTTAATCAGTGAAATATCTTTCCATGGACTTTATATATGAAAAAGAGGGAAAACAGCGCAATAAGTTCAATGACAGACGTCAGCAGCTTTAAATCACTGATGCTTACGTGTTGAGATTTGGCTCTGACCAAGTGCCCAATCCGTTAAGAGTCAATGGAGCAACACACATCTGAACCACATGTTCACTGATGACTCACGAATCCTGCTCAAAGTCGACGGGCTTAAGGTAGGTATAGATCGTATCCAGGATTCCAGGAAATATCCATTTTATCTATCCACTGTGCATATATATTTAGATAGATGCTTACGCGTGTATATATATATGGGGTAAATGGTTTTGGAGTTTCAAAAATAAATTGGAGGGATCTGACTGCGAGAGAATTCGGCATGTAAAATTTCAGGATCAGAGATACACCTCAGAACAAAGCCCCAAATCTTATTCACACAAATCAGGCAAACAGTGAAACACAGTAGCTATCTAATTAAAGAGTAAATTACAGTTGCAATACGTCAACTTATCAGGGAGTGCACTAGTACAACAATTTGCAACACGTTCGAAGTGGTACAAGAACTTACATGATGCATGCGTACTGAGGCCAATATATTGGATAATCAAATGTTACCATTATTGTCTATTAATCTCTTAGCTTTCTATTGTTGTCTTTTACCAAGACACATCTATACTAATATAAAATATACTAGTTGATTTTTTTTTCTAAATCCATCCAAAGAATTGCACACATACTTTTCATAACCATTGGATCTTTTCGTTTAACGGCCCACGCCGCGAGTATTAGCAACGCATCCACCACTGCAATTAGCCATCCCTCCTGCACCTCCCACTCCGCTACGCGTTTCCGTCGAAATAGCGCTTGGTTAAAAAAAGAGAGAGAATATGGCTTCTCCCTGGCTGACTACTCTAGAAAAGGGAAATTTAACTATTTACAAGCCACTATCTAAATGCTATTTTAATATAGAATTGTCACTGGAGAGAGTTTTTATTAACAATTTGCTGCTTTCGTTAATACGACACGATAACTCACACTTACTTAATAAGACATGTCGATGTCTATTTTACCCTTATGGACCCCACATATCACCTTTTTCCTTCTATCCTCTCCATCTCTATTTTATCTCTTCCTCCAATGGTGCTTACTTATGGATAGCGGGTAAACAACGATGTCTAATATGGGCTTCATTGGTCGCATGGACTCCTTAAGGCCATCGGCCTTGTGCATGATGATTAGCGATGTGAACATCAGTGAGACCTTCATCACGAGTGTAGCTTGAACTAATAGAGTCGATCTTCATGGAACACAGCGTTGGCACGACCTTCATTTGCATAAAGGCCATCTCCTTGTCTAGGAATGCCCATGGCCCGCTCTAAACACTAGGTTAAGACGATGATATCTAGGACGGTTGAATTTAGGACATGCAGGATAAAGACAAGGCATGCATTAGATTGGTAGCTAGTAGAAGATAGTTTGGGCACGATTCAATAGGCGGAGGCTCACCAACTTGACAAAAACGACGATGGCGATGCTTGACTAGAAACGATGTTGAACTCCCTTCTCGATGTGCCTCTGCTAGGATTTGTGAGGGGTTTTAGAGCTGCTTCGAAGATAAGCCTAATGCGCATAGTATCTCAATACGAGATCCATGGCAGCTAGAACAATGATGCAACATAGTGGCTATGCTTGTGCGTGCATGCTCTAGGGAGATGTCACGGAGAGGTCATGTTCCCAAAGAAATGGAGAGAGAACAATATGAGTTAAGGCACCCAAATAGAGTAAGAAGTCTGAAAAAGATGAGGTCAATGTTGTGTATGGTGTGGTCTTCTCTATGAGATAAAAGAGAATAGAAGAAAGAAGGTTTATAAGTGATAAAATAAATATTAATAAAACTCATTCACGTTGATTGTATGAGTAAAAGTGATAAATTGTTAAGAAAAATTTCTCTTAGGTGAAAATCTTGTAGAAATGTTTGAAAAAGTGATATTTGGAGGGTGGAAATTTCCACCATAAAACGCCGCTCGCTCGGTTCCTTCTCCCTAGCCTTCCCCCTCCAGCGAACAGCCGATGCCCAGCGCCCTCGCCGCCAGTCCGCCGTCGCCACTGCGCATCTCAGGCTGCCGGCTACCGTCCCACCGCCGCTGAATCGGAGAGATGAGGCCAGGAGGACGCTGGCAGCGGCGAGGTGGACTGGCCAGGAGGCGAGCGTCAGCAGAGGTGCTGGGGAGGAGCAGGCCGCCGGCGCGGTCGCAGGAAAGGGTGCCGACCGGAGGCAGAGCCGAGGAAGCCGGCGGCCCGGCCGGTCGTAGTCGAGGAGGCTGGGCAGTGCAGGTCCGTAGCGGCGGTGGCCAAAAGAGGGAGGCGGGGAAGGCGACTGGAGGAGCCGCGCGGTGCCGATGGTGACGGGCAGGGACGGCGGGCGCGAGTCCAACCAGGCCAGATCGGTACGACTCCATTGCCACTTCGCTGCCTCCTCCGATTCCCAGATCTTCAGGCACATTGTAGCTAGATTTTGAAGGGTCGCCTGGTCTCGTAGCTTGGTGGTGCGTTCCTTTCCTTTTCTACCTCTACCTTCTCCTGGTGTTTCCTCCCACTTTGCATTCTTTTCTTCTCTGACCAAATAAGCTTGTGTTTGTTTGGTTTGTTAGGTGCTAGGTGGTGAATGGAACAAATTATGTCTTTTGTGCATCAGGTTTACACGGAGAAAAAAAAATCAAAAATCAAAAGTGTAGGAGAAAAAAACTGGAGGATATTAGCAGACTGCAGTTTGCTCACAAGGTGTTTGTGGAATTGCCTTGCAATATTTTAATTTTAATGCCTTTTTTCCTGATCACAAGGTATGGTTTATCCCTGTCTCTCTACTTATTTGTAGGATTGGTTGGTTGCACTGCCAATATAACCTTTTTTCAGTTGGATTCGTCCTAACAACGCTCGTGAAAAAAATGGATATGGATTGCTGTTTTTTCATGCATGCGTCATCCTCACACTGCACTGACGCACATTATATTATTTTTATGTATAGAAATATGCTACTGCAATCGAAATGATGACGGCTGGTGAAACACCTTCCATGGATCATCTGATAACTAACCAATCGGTAAAGGATCAAATGTCAATTTGTGCTCTCTGAATCATTCACTTCAGGGAAGGTAAGTATGGAGGTGAGGAATCGATGATTGAAGATGTTATCTTGGGATGGAATACATGTTGGAAAAAAGAACCATCCAAAAACATACTTATGCTACTGAGCACTGAGCAGACGTTCCACTGATCTATTCTATTACTTTGCTTTGTCTGCATTGCATATCTTTTGCATTTGATATCAGAGAGCTTTCTTTCTTACCTATATAATTGACAATTGGATAGGAACAATACTGAAGGAAAATAAGAGAGATCTACATTCATGTAGCTGTTGATTATCTGGCATGATGTATTGATACAGAAGGGACAGCATAGTAAAAAACCACTATGTGGTTTTCTTTTTGAGCATGGTCTGAATTTTCTCTGAAAACCTGAAATCTCTTGATTGTCCATCAGACAACTCTCTTTCTTTCCCTATGAAATGATCAGTGCAAGAATCAAATCCAGTATCCACTAAGCAGCAGAGGGCGGCTGAAGAAAAAAAGTTCTTCCACCTCCATCAATTCACCACTTAGCCAAAACTTATGAATGTGCGGTGTGACAGATACAACACGCACTCTATCTTGTTGTTCAGATTTTTTTTTGTTTGGTTCATCTTGTTTGCTGACAGATTCGTTTGAGGTTTGTCTAAGCTTTGACAATGGCCAAGGAGGATTGGTTTCATTTCAGGCCAGCGATTATAGCTTGTTACATGTGCTTCAGACCAAATTTTATGGGATGCCTATGCAATAATGCAACTGGTTTTGAGTGAGAGCATGCATATTTGGTTCACTGTAATACTTTGCAGTTGGTAAAAGAATTGATTTCTCTGTCTTGGCTGAAGATCGACAAGTAATTCAGTTATGTTATATATGATATGTGCATTTTTTCAGTGAATAGTATCAATTTCTTCTTTTTCAAATGAACAACTATTGTCAGGAAATTCTCTTTTCCATTCAGCAGTATGCTATATACTCATGCACTTGAAAGTAACATTGCCCCCTAGGTTACTGATGTATGCTATATACAGGCATATAACACCTGAATAGTACGGGCTATAGTGGGAGAGAGGAAAATAAATCAGCAAGAATAGATTCATTTTTATTTTCAATTTTCTCTCTTTTCTGTCCATACTTTCGAACAAATTCATTTATATTTTCCTGTTTTCAAGAGATGCAAAAAAATAAATTATTTTTTTTAAGGACAAGGGTAGAGGCAAGTCAGCAAGGATGATCACTAATTTGTGATCAGAACGATATTAAGGATTCTGATGATACGTAATCCAGTCTGAGAACTCATAGTAGTGCCTAATATTTATGATTGTTACATACGGCAGATCAGTGTTGTAATTATATTTCCATTAGAAATTATCTATATAGATCGGTGTTACATACGGCAAGTCAGCTCATTGATTTTTTGATGTATAATTTGGATCTGGAAGAAATTGTCAGATTAATTTCCTCCGAGAATTGAGAAATGTATGAATTATTGATTGACTCTAGGTAGATTTTAACTGTAGTATCTGTTTCTGAACTCTCAGATTGTTAATTGCTTTTACTTAGGCGATTAGTAATACATAACTTGTGTTTTAGCAAAGTTGTGCTCTATCAAACTCTCAAGTTGACTTCTTACCAAATTTATGCTGCCCTCAGAAAAAAGCTTCTCCAGAGAGATTTGGAAATGAAGCTTGCACACGGTGACAGTACATGTAAGGTATTGTTTCACTTTCACTCTGATTAACGTGACAAACTCTAAAAAATAATCGATGCAGCTGTCAGCTTGAATTACCTTTGTACATGAGACAGGATTGAAGTGCAGGAACTGAGATCTCTCCCTCAGGTCAAGAATATGAACCCTGTTAGTTACAGGCTTGTGAAATAAGACAATCATTAATTAAATATTAGCTATTGTAAATTTAAAAAATGGTTTAATATGATTTTTTAAAAACTTTTTATACAGAACTTTTTTATATAAAATATATTGATTAACGGTTTTAAAAAAACGTACTTAAAATAACCCTAAGAATCTATGTTATGTTTTGTCTTGTCACCATTAAAATGATCTATGCGAGTTTGAGTGAAAATTTAGTTTTAGAGTATGTCCTTTATTCTTTTAATTAATTAATCAAGGTATTATTGAAGAATTCCTATGGTGGGATTATTTTAAGATTATATTATTTTATGCAATTTTGTACAATTCAATGAAGCATAAGGTTTTTCTATTTGTGTTACTTCAAATGAAAAATGTTTCTGATGAACGTCACTTTGTTTGTATATTTATGGAGACACACTAACTCATAGAGCTGAATTATATGTGCCCCTTGACATCTCTCGCTCAAAGCATGCTTAAATAAAACAATTAACATAATACAACACTTTTATTAAAGATATATTCTAATCATTCTCTTTTTATTCCTCCATACATTGATTTTGGTCTTTTCCTATTTTTCTTTATATTATTATCTTTGTTTAAAATTTTATAATGTATTGTTATCTCTAGAGGTCTCCTATAGATATGGTCAAACCATCTCAATCGATATTAGATAAGTTTTTTTCAATTAGTATTATCTCTAGCCGATCACATATATCATCATTTTGAAATTGATTTATTCTTGTATGATTATAAATCTAATTTAACGTATGTATTTTTTAACACTCGGCTATTAAATATATTATCTTTTTTATACCAATATTCTGTCTTATACAACATAGCATGTATAATCACTGTTCTATAAAACTTACCTTTTACTTTCTACAGTATCATCTTATTACAAAGAATAACAAATGTTTAGCACTTATTCATCCATCTCATTTTGATTCTACATCTATCTGTAGCACCGATTCCATATATCAAAATGTATACTTCTTAAACACTAATGACCTTTAAACTTATATCTCTATTCTTGTATATAATGGTGTTAAAGTCGCGTCTCAAGTATTCAGTCTAGATCTACTTACTCTACAACCTTTAAACTCAAGAGTCTGTCGTCACAACTCTATTTTTCTATTTACTCACGTCCTGCTCTCATTAACTAATAATATATCATCTGTGAAGAATATATATCAAGCGATATCCTCTTGTATAAGAGTTTAAGGCTAATTTCTGATATAGTCATATTTTAATTAGGAAGTAACGTGTGTAATTATCATTTATTTGAATACTATAAATGAGGATAACACCTTTATACTAAGTATCTTATCATAATTTTTTTCTAATTCAATAAAAAATCGTATATATATATCATTCTTCTATTTCCTAAACCACTCCATAATTTATTTTATTAAAAAATTAGGTTTTTCGAACCTGAAACCATTTTTCTCAAACGGTGCTCAATAATTCTCTCCTATATCTTCATAACGTGACTTATCAACTTAATTTTTTTATAATTAGTATAACTTTGAATATCTCAAATTAACACTAATATATTTCTCTTCTATTTCTTAGGCATCGTATTCGACCCACCCATCCATTCCTAAACACAGATAACACAATTGGAAAATAAAATACATAAGTGTTTTTTTCCTTTTGGCAAAAAGTTCATCACCCCATCCATCCCTAATTGTTGATGTGCCATACTGTAAACATCAAATTGCCTCGATTAGCCAAAGTGAAAAATTCCTTGTTTTGTACGCACCATACAAGTTGTTGTACTGTTTCGAGCATTTTGTAATTTGTTACACTAAATTACACCCACGTTTAATGTACCGTGTATATAGTTTACTTCTGATCAAATATACCCAAACTTATAGCACTGTCCAGGTTTGAATCAAACTGAATAATAAAACAAGATGCAACCGGCAAACTGTAAAAAAAACAAAAAGACGACGACGACCTGCACTGCAAAACTGACAATCTCGATACCGTTCGCACTTCGCAACGAGTATTCACAAGACGAGATTATCATCTCACTTCTTGAAAAGCTGATCCGATCAAGCACCGGCGCGAGATCACCGGCCTTCCTGTATGATGGTGTTCAAGAACGGCGACGAGTTTTGCTGCGAGGTCGGTCCCGGCATCGAAGCTCGACTGCCCGCCGACGGCACTGTTGGCGAAGCTGGTGTTGCCACCCTTGATCTGCCACTCCGTGATGTAGCTCGGCTTCGTCAACACATCGGCCATCGGCACGACCCTCGACATGGGTGGCCGCTGGTGATGTGAGCCCTGGGTGAAGAGGAGGGTGACGTGGATGGCCCGGAGCACCTCCGCCCTGTTGAATTCTGTCAGCCTTGGGTCGACAATGCCCAGAGGGTTGTAGCTCTGGTACAGCACCCAGGCTTGAAGTTATTGAGATGGTAAGTATTCCGATAAAACTGAAATCTAGTAAAAGCTCCGTTAGAAACCACTGTTGCATGTTAATATAAACCGAAAATAGCCCTCGGTGTGGTCTACAATCAGAAAAACAAAGTTACATTCTATTATATATCTTTCCATATCTCTAATACTCCCCCTCAATCACAACTTATCAAAGTTAAAGATTGCACCTGAGCTTCTCTAACTAACGAGCTGACAATGATTTTATAAAACCATTAGCGACTTGATTACCTATATGTACAAACTGAATATCCAATTGTTCTACCATTTCTCTCATAAAGTAATAATTAATCTCTATATGTTTTGTACTGATATGAAAAATTGAATTAGCTGATAAATATGCATCACCTAAGTTGTCACATCACAATTAGACTGCTTGCAGTGTTTGTATATAGAGTTCGTTTAGCTAGGATTGAACCTATGTCATCTCATCAGTTGCATTGGCTAATTCTTTATATTTTGACTCAATATTAGATCGTGAAACTATTGCTAGTTTTCTCATACCCTATAATACTAAATTGGATCATAAGAATACAACAAATCTACCAGTAGACCTTCTATCATTAGAACTCCTTACCCATATAGCATCAGAAAATACACTTACTCTAGTTGAATAAGATTTCCCTATTCTTGACCCTAGACTGGTTGTTAAGCGAATGTATCTCAAAATTCTTTTAACTACAGTCCACTATTCAGTCGTTGATGAATGTAAAAAATGACATATCTTATTAACAGATAATGCAATGTTAGGTCTAGAAAGTGTGATATTGTAAAGCGCCCACTATATTCATATGCTGTGTTGAGTCCTCAAGTCAAGTGAAGTACCTTTATAAGCTGGTAACTTCTCTAAAATAAATAATGAAGTGCTAATAGGTTTATAATTTGTCATTCTAATCTTCTTGAGTAAATATGTTGCATATTTCTCTTAAATAAGAAGAATATCATTTATTAATTTATTTACCTCTGTGCCAATAAAGTAACATAGTACTTCAAGATTCTTAAGAGTAAACTTCTGATTGAGATCCTTGAGTAAAGTTGTAATAGGCTCCTGTGTGGAGCTAACAACAATAATATTGTCTACATAAATAAGAATAAAGATAACAGTATTATATTTATTTTAAAAGAATAATGATGTATCTGCTTTTGATGCCATAAAAACAAGATTACACGGCTTTGTACTTAGGCGAGAATATCATGCTCTTGGTGCTTGTTTAAGACAATAGGGTGACTTGTCTAGTTTGCAAATAAAACCAGGCTTATCTTTGCCCTCATACCCACGAGATTGTCTTATGTCCACCTCTTCTTCCAAAACACTATGAAGAAATACATTCTATATATCCAGTTGTCTAAGACTCTATCCCCTAATAATAGTAAGAGATAAAATAATCCTAATGGTAGCAGACTTTACTATAGGACTAAATGTGTCATCATAGTAAATATCGTACCTTTGTTTGAACCCTTTTGCAACTAGGTGAGCTTTGTATCGGTCTAAATTTTCATCAGATTTTTTTTGATCTTATATACCTATTTACAATCTATGGTATTTCTTTACTTCTTAGATGAAACAAGATGCCAGGTATTATTTTTCATTAGGGCCATATATCATAAATCCATAGCATTTTTCTAATCTTTGTGCATAAAAGTTTCTTCTATATTCGGTTCACTAGTAATTGTCAAATGAGATTGCTTATCATACCACATAGTACCATCAATGTACACTTTATTTTTGCGAATTCCACTCTAAAGCTATGTGTGTGGTCGAGGTGGTGTTGTCATGGGTGTAGCCGATTGTTCTATCACTACCGATTTAGATGCAGTTGATTGTTCTGCCGTAGCTGATTCAAAAGATCATGGCCGAGGCGGTGTTGTCATGAGCGTAGCCGATTATTCTGCTACAGCTGATTCAGAAGATCATGATTCCCCCACTGCATCACTACTAGGGGCTGCATTGCTCGAAGAGGTGATAGACAGTGGATAGGGAGACACGGGAGACAGTGAGCCGATGTTTCTGTTGTTGGCATTATGCGCTAATCCTAGAGCAGATTCGACGGAGAACTTTGGCTCGGAAGGCACACCATCAGCAATCTCTACTACCTCAATATTTGCTATGGGAACCTGTGCATGTCCTACTAATTGCTCATCAACATCATTAGTTTTATCAAGATTAAAAACATTAGCCACTGGAGTAAGCACCTTTGCACCCCTAGACGCAGAAATAGTAGAATCAAGAAGATGGCGTGGTAATAAAACAACCTCTGATCGCAATCATGCACTGGCATTAGGATGCAATTTAACGAAAGGAAAAATTGTTTCACCAAAAACAACATCACAAGATATATAAACACGGCCAATAGAAATGTCAAGTCATTAAAAAAACTTTGTGAATATTGCTATAGCTAATAAAAGCATATTGCTTAGTTTTTTAATGTTGTATGGTCTAAGATTGGGCCAACAAGCACAAACAAAAGTTCGCAAAGAAGCATAGGCTTATTTTTGATGGAACATGCGCTCTAGAGGTATAGAATACTCAATAACTTTGCTTGGGGTACGGTTGATGAGATAAGCAGCGGCAAGGAATGTCTCATCCCAAAATTTGAGAAGTATGAAAGCATGAGCAAGGAGATATTTACCCACTTCTACAATATGTCTATATTTCCATTCAGCAGCGCCATTTTATTGGTGGGCATAGGGACAGAAAACTCGATGAGTGATGCCTATCTTTGAAAAGGAGTGCAATTTTTCATATTCACCACCCCAATCAGATTGTAAGGCAATAATTTTTCTATTGAATAACCTTTCAATAAGATTCTAGAATTCATAAAATATCTAAAACACATTAGATTTAAATTTAAGGAGATAGATCCAGGTAAGCTTGCCAAAATCATCAATAAAGCTAACATAGGACTTTTTGCCCCTAACAGAATTAGGTATTGAACTCCAAACATTAGAATAAACAAGTTCTAAAAGAAATTTTGATACACTAGAAGATGCAGAATAAAGTAACTGATGGCTATTGGCCATTTGACAAGCATCGCAAACTTCAAGACTCGTGAATTCTGTCAAGCATGGCAATTTATTATTGCTAACAATTTTTTAAACAATAGTTAGAGATAGATGGCCTAGCCGAATATGCCATCTCACAAGAGATAGTCTGATAACTTCAAAGGCTTGTTTTGGTGTAGGTTCCAAGAGATAGAGGCCATATTGACACTGTTATCATCTAAGCAGTGTGTTCTTCATTTACCAATCCTCAGTAAAGAAAAGATTGGGGTAAACATCAAAATAGTCATAATTATCATATATGAAACAACAAACGGAAATCAGATTTTTCATAGCCTTATGGGCATATAAGATGTTGTTTAGATGTAAATCACGACTAGGGGCGTGTATAGTGCTATAACCGATGTGACTAATGTTCATACCTGAACCACTGGCTGTCTGGATCTAATCTTTTCTAGTGTACTTCTTGCGGGTGGTCAGCTTATCCAACTCACCCGTGATATGACCAATTGCTCCAATGTCCAGGTACCAGTTCATGTCAACGCCATATGAGTGAGTCGTAGCAGCATTACTCTTTCCTAGAGCAAAGTCTTCGTTGAACCTATACTAACAATCAGCAACAACATATCCGATCTTACCACAAAGTTGGCATATAGGTCATTTGCCTCCATTGTTGGTGATGCCACGACCTGCTCCAGAGTTGTCGCTGTTGTTAGACCGCGACTATGGCCACAACCATGACCTCCTCCGCCATGGGTTAGTGCTCCACGTACACCGCAACGTCCAAGTTATCTTGGTAGGCGACTTGGCACAAATTGTGTCAATTTTTAAAACTGATGAGTTGTGAATACAGCTCTGCCACAATTACCGGTTCAGACCTATCGACAATAGATGATACCACCGGCTCGTAGCTTTCATTAAGACTAGTGAGGATGTAGCCCACCATGTCTTCATCATCCATTGTATTCCCAACAGTCACCATCCTATCACCGAGCGATTTCATCTTGGTGATGTACTTCGTAACGCTCATATTTCCTTTGGAAGTGATTGCGAGTGCAATACGTGTGTTCATAGATCATGCATGCATTTGCGTGGAGAACATATCATTGATTGCTCTCCAATTTTATGCAGCAGTGTTCATGTTCATCACCTACATGAGGACTTCCTTAGAGACCGTCAACAGCAGGAAGCCGAGAAGCTGTTGATCGACGATAACCCATTCGTCATGCGATAGGTTGGCTTTCGTCATGAACTTGTCTCCATCCTTGATGTCGATTAGTGCCGCTGGCGCAGCGATCACGCTAGTGAGATATCCTTCCATGCGGGCACCTCATACAGCTAGAAAGATCTGCGCCCTTCATAGAAGAAAATTAGCCTTTGTTAGCTTCTCAGTGACAACTTGATCAAAGAACGAATTAGCAATAGCTTCGGTGGAGTAACTCGACATGGCTCCACTAAATAAGATCTATATTCTATAGAGGAGAGGCTCTGCTACCATAAAATCTGGTAAAAACGTTCTTACTCCATTAAGAGCCGTTGTTGCATGTTAATATAAGCTGAGAATAACATGTTCACTAGAAAAATTCAAAGTATATGCTGCAAATAACACAAGGAAAAGCCTTTGGGTTAAAAGTTCATAGAAGAACTACGAGCTTACCCATTCAAAAATATAAACTGTCTTCTTCAAGAGTGTCATCATAATTCGGCCGTCCGGCTAAAGTCTCCAATAAGACCACTCCAAATGCAAAGACATCAACTTTCTCGGTCATATGACCTCTCGTGGCATACTCAGGTGCAAGATAACCGCTGGACAAAGGACAGCCAAAAATGCCATTAGCTTAAGTTGTTTATGAACATGAACTTGGAAAAGGCGGAATGTACTTTTTTTTCGTGAATAAAAGATTGAATGTACTTACAATGTACCAGCAACCTTCGTGCTAACATGCATCTTCTTGTCATTATAAAGTTTCGCTAGCCCAAAATCAGAGATCTTAGGATTGAGATTGGCATTAAGTAAGACATTGTTGGCCTTGAAGTCCCTATGCACAACACGGATGCTAGACTCTTCATGAAGATAAGCCAGACCTCTTGCGATGTCTAAGCAAATCTCGAACCGTGCTGATCAGTCGATGTTCAATTTCTCAGTTCCTGCAAATGAAGGGTCCAGATTTTAGGTTATAGACTATAATAAACCTTAATTATAAAAATACCAGTTGCATCAAAATGAAATAGCTTGTACAAAACAGTGCTTTATCAAGGCTTCCATTTTCCATGTACTCGTAAACCAGAAGTGGATTGTTGCCTTCAAGGCAGCAACTGTACAACTTCACGAGATTATGGTGTTCAACTCGGGATATAGTTTCTATTTCTGTTGCGAATTGCTTTTTTTCTTGATGCGATGTTTGAGATAACTGCTTCACTGCCACTACCCTTCCATCAATTAACTTACCCTGCAAGGTGGCATTCACCAAAGTTTTAGGTATTGCAATGCTGAGCATCTTTTGTAAATGGATACAATGGCATATATTTTTTTCTGGTTTATTAGCATGCATCGTTTATTTGCAAAAAATAGGAAGCACAAAGAATATAGACAATTATGCATAACAGGAAAAAAATCCATACAATCATATGTATCTTTTATCAGTGTACACAACTTGTCTAGATGTTAATAGGTTAAATCATAGATAAAAAAATCATAACAAGTTTGCATACATATATAATACAAATGAACTAACCTTATAAACTGTCTATATCCTCCTTTACCAAGACGGTCGCTGGAACTAAAATTTTCAGTTGCGGACCTTAGTTCACCATAACTGAAAACATTAGGTCTTCCAACAATACTGTATAGCTCTGCAAAGATAAAAAAGGTGCATCAAATTATTAACTTGTTTGCCTGGTCAAGGGTACATTGTGAGCCTAGTGTGTCATGTACCTTGTTGCTCCAGTGATAGTTTTCTCCTTTTCTGTCTCCACATAAAGACTCCAACAAGTGCTACCAAACCTAAAACTGTCACACCTACAACTCCAAAAATTACACCTGTTTTACTACTATTGTTTTGCTCTGCCGCAGCACCTACTGTAGGGGTGAAATCTGACAAAAAGTCCACTCGTTAGAAAACAAATGTGATCTTACAGTGGAATGAAATAATTTACCTTACAAAATACATCGTTTCCATCTTGGAACCATGATTTGTAGTTAAGGGTAGTACCTGGGATTACACTCAGAGCCGAGAAAGTAGGTCCATAGTAGTCTTGAGTAGGAATGCAGCAAGTGCCCTTGCCAGCCCAGAAGAGATGAATCTCAAGGAAGTTTTTGGTCACAGGAACTTTGTACTGCTTCTTAACAACAGTGTAAGATTTATCACCTGCAGTCTTCCTAATATCAAAGTTCTTCTCCTTGCGTTCACCCTGCAAAAAAATAAGACAGGAAAATCTTGACTTGATTGTAAGCTAAATGAAAAATATATAATCTATAAGCTAGACATGAACCAACCTGGATGTATATATCATAAGCCCTTCTCCCTAGGCTCTTCCAAGGCTGTGTCTTCGATCCCAAACTCTGTAAACTGAAGAGTGACTGTATAGTTTCCATTCACAAGTCCAATACCATAGTATCTTAAAGATGATGGTGAAGTTTGGAACAGCTCTGAACCTAGGGTGTTCTGAAACTGGCGCGAACTGTAGATTATGTAACTTCCATTTGGTGCATCCACGAACTTTCCAACGTTGCTAACACCCCATGTTGGTGCTACTGTAACATAATACGATGCAGCTGAAAGGTTGGCATCATCAGATTGATACCTTAAATTATCTGAGCCTGATATGAATCTATTGCTACCACAGTTCACGGCAAAGGAGGAAGCTGCAAACAAGTTAGATCAATTAGTATTAGTATTTAACTAAGTGAATCCGCGGTTGTATATTTAGTGTTTCTCAGCTAAACACATTCATGGTATTGCAAACGTTGAAAGGCTCACACTGTGGGGAACCAAGAAAGCAGGGCGTATTTCTCTAAAGGCATGCCAACCCAAAAGGTAAGACACTGCAGATGCAAAGCATCAACAATTTGAATCCAATTATAAGCTGAGAGAAAATGTAACTATGCTTGAGTTCTTTAGGGGGAATTAGAAATATGGACACACTTGTTATTGGAGCTATCAATAATGAAATTGTTTGCCACCTGTTAGACAGACCACTGGCCTGGGCTGTATATATATAGACCCGACCCCCTCGTATACGCTCAGGGGATTAATAGTCACTGTACACTTTCTACATGGTATCAGAGCGAGTCTATACATCCCGGCGCGCTAGCTTCTCCCTCCGGCGAGCCGACCCTTTCCTCCTCATTGTCGACGTCTTCTTCCCGTCGCCGACTTTCTTCCCGATACTCCCCTCGCTCTCTCGTCTCCATTTCTTCTTCTCCCCGTCTCTCTCGCAGTCACCTTTTCTCCGCCCCACCTCCGCGCCACCAGGCAACGGTCTCGATCCGCCTCCTCATCCCTCCTCGCACCCGTCTCCGCTCTTCCTCTTGTTTCGTGCATCTCTCCTTCTCTGACGCCGGCGCACCTCCGCGCTCGTCGTCTCCATCGGCTGGACTTGTCTAGCCCTCCATCGGCTGGAAACCTCCCTCGGTTCTTGCCCTTTTCGACACACTCAACGGCTCTCGGACGCGAACCTTCTCCCCTCACATCCGAGCCAGTCCAACGTGTCCACGTGTCCACGGACACGAATCCCTGCCTCCCGGACGTGAACATATTCTCTTCGCGTCCGGCCACTCCCTGCCTTTTTCGCGTCCGTCCCACTCCTTGGCCTCCACGAGTCCACAGACATGAATCTTCTCTTCACGGACGTGAAACCTCGCACGTCCGTGACCCAACCACTCTCTGACCCACCCACTCTGTCCTTACCTACTCCGTTGCCTACTTCCCATCGGCCAACCACTCCTCATCGGCTGGCCACTCCTCACCTACTCCGCTGCCTACTCCTCATCGGCTGGCCACTTCTCACCTACTCTGCTGCCTACTCCCCATCGGTCAACCACTCCTCATCGGCTAGCCACTCCTCACCTACTCCGCTGCCCACTTCCCATCGGCTTCTCACGTCCTTGATCGGCTGATCCGTCCTCTCATCGGCTTTCCCCTCCCATCGGCTCTTTGCTCCCGTTCTCCCGTCATGGCCACCGAGTCCGCCCTCAGCTCCGGCACTCTCCCAGTCGTCGAATCTGCTCCGGCCCTCGGTGCCACAGACCACACCTCGGGCACCACCTTGCCGATCTTCTTCCCTCCCTACGCTGCTGTGAACGTGAAATCTCACGTTCCTATCTCCCTTGACCTTAACGCCAATTATTCCAAGTGGGTTTTCTTCTTCAAATCCCTCTGTGGAAAATTCGGCCTTCGGTCCCATATTGATGGCTCCGCTCCACCTCGCCCCGATGATCCTCAGTGGGACATCGCCGAGTGCTGCGTGCGCAGCTGGCTGCTCGGCTCGGTCGACGACTCTGTCCTCGACCTCGCCATGGACGATACCGACCCCACCGCCCAGGACCTCTGGGTAGCCATCGAGCGGATCTTCCTGACCAACAAGCAGCCTCGCGCCATCTTCCTCCTCAACGAGTTCCACTCCATAGTACAAGGCGACTCCTCTGTCTCCTCGTACTGTCAGCGCCTCAAAGTCAAGGCTGCTGCTCTTCGGGACGTCGGCCATCCTGTGGCCGACTCTCAACTTGTCCTCGCCCTTCTGCGAGGCCTCAATCCCCGCTTCTCCAACACTGCCGATGACATCGCCAACGCCACACCTCTTCCATCGTTCGCCCGGGCTCATGACATGCTAGTTCTTAAAGAACTCCGTCTGGCCAATGATGAGAAGACAGAGGCCCACACCGCTCTTCTTGCCATAGCCGATAATGGCTGCCGAGCTTCTTGCGCTGCCCCTTCCTCCCGCGGTCCTGGTGGCCATGGCTACGGCCACAGCAACACAGCCCGCACCGAGAAAGGCAAGGGCAAAAGCAAAGGCAGGACCTGGCAGGGTCCGACGCCACCACGACCTACCTCGGTCCCTACCCACCCTGCCGGTCCCACGGGTCCGTGGCTCTGCTACAACCCCTGGGCGCCCCAGCCCCAGCCCCATGGCTGGCAACCCAGAGTTCTCGACGCCCATCCCCAGGCTCACCTGGCATCGGCTCCCGTTATGCCGCCTCAGCCGATGCTACCGACCCCAACCACCCAGTCGGTTCCCTCCTGGAACCAGGCTGGCCTCGTCGCTGCCCTCAACCAGATGACGCTCCAACCACAGCACCATTGGGTGTTGTACTCTAGGGCGTCTTCACACATGGCGTCATCAGCCGGTATACTTCGCTCCTGTCACCCCTCTTCCTCCCCTTTTATCACTATCGGCAATGGTCACTCTCTTCCTGTCCAATGCCGCGGTGACTCCTCTCTGTCTACATCCACCACTAACCTCCCCCTACGCAATGTTCTTATTGTCCCTTCTCTCATTCACAATCTTATATCTGTTCGTCAATTCACACGAGACAACCACTGCTCCATTGAATTTGACGCGTCTGGTTTCTCTGTGAAGGATATCCCAACCCGGCGACAGATCCTTCACTGCTATAGTGGCGACGACCTCTACACCATTCCCGCTGCGCCGTCCACCCCACACGCCAGCATCGCCCTCTCCACCAACCTTTGGCACCTTCGCCTCGGCCACCCCAGCCCCGACGCTGTCGCCACCCTCCGTCGCAGCGCCTCCATCTGATGTACTCACAGCAGCTCCACAGTTTGCCACTCATATCAACTTAGCAAACATGTGCGTCTGCCCTTTTCTAGTTCTCTCTCCTGTACCTCGCGTCCATTTGAACTTATACATTGTGATGTATGGACGTCCCCAGTTAAAAGTGTCTCCAGTAATCAGTATTATCTCGCTATACTTGACGATTACACACACTATTGCTGGACCTTCCCGCTCATCCACAAATCCGAGGTCGCCTCTCACCTCACTCACTACGTCACGTACGTATCCACTCAGTTCAACCTCCCCATCAAGGCTTTACAAGCCGATAACGGTACGGAATTCGTCAACCATACCGTTACAAACCTCCTCACCTCGCAGAGCATCCATCTCCGGCTCTCCTGCCCCTACACCTCTCCTCAGAACGGCAAAGCCGAGCGCCTCCTTCGCACCCTCAACAACATCAGTCGCACCATGCTACTTCACGCCCACCTACCCACCACTTATTGGGCCAAAGCTCTGGCTACTGCGACGTACCTTCTCAATCGGCACCCATGCTCCTCCGTTCATAACAACGTTCCCTATGCCCTTCTCTACCGCACGGCGCCCGACTACTCTCACCTTCGCGTTTTTGGGTGCCTCTGCTACCCAAATCTCACCGCCACAGCTTCCCACAAACTCGCACCCTGCTCCACCGCCTGTATTCTCCTCGGCTATTCCATCTCTCACAAGGGATACTGATGCCTCGACCTTTCCACCCAACGGGTCCTCGTCTCTCGTCATGTCATTTTTGACGAGACATGTTTTCCCTTCGGTCTCCTTCATCCGAGATCCTTCTCTAGTGATCTCGACTTCCTCCTCACCAACACCGTGCCGACCAGGTCTCCCCCACTGCCCTCTCCATCAGCCCCCTCATCGGCCGCTGCTGAGGATTTACCCGTCACATCTCCCACCACTACTCGGTCCGATGTCCCTACCATCGGACCCTCATCGGACCCACCTTTATCGGCTGATACCGATCCTATTTATCCTTCAGCCGATACCGTTCCCTCTCAATCGGACACCCCACTTCCATCGGCTCCTCACTTTCCATCGGCTCCCCCTACCCTATCGGCTCCCCCCACCCTATCGGCTGATCCATCTCTATCGGACCGATCGGAATACTCGGCCCACCCGACCTCATCGGCTCAGGCCGATCTAATTCCTCATTTTCCTCTTGTCTGCAGTCGCCGACTCGGAGCCGATGACGCCTCCACCCGACCAGTTCTTCCCATTACTCCCGCAGCCCCATCAGCTCCAGTTCCCTCCACCTCTCACATGGTCACCCGCTCCCAGACCGGGTCTCTCCAACCCAATCCGCGCTACGGTCTCTCCGCCGTCCACAGCTCTATCTCGCCCATCCCGGTGACTTCTCGCTCAGCCTTGGCCGACCCTCAGTGGCGCGCGGCCATGGCCGACGAGTACAAGGCCCTAATGGACAATGAGACCTGGCGCCTCGTTCCCTGACCTCCCGGCGCCAACATTGTGACCGGTAAGTGGATTTTCAAACACAAATTCCACGCCGATGGCTCCCTTGCCCGTCACAAGGCTCGCTAGGTAGTCCGGGGTTTCTCCCAACGACCCGGTGTCGACTACGACGAGACCTTCAGTCCCGTTGTCAAACCCGCCACCATCCGAGTCGTCCTCACCTTAGCTGCCTCTCGCACCTGGCCGATCCATCAACTAGACGTGAAGAACGCCTTTCTTCACGGCCACCTAACGGAAGCAGTCTACTACCAGCAGCCCCTAGGCTTCGTCGATCCTTCTCGGCCCGACGACGTCTGTCTTCTTCAACGCTCTCTCTACGGCCTCAAACAAGCCCCTCATGCCTGGTACCAACGCTTTGCTACCTATCTTCGGCACATCGGCTTCGTGGCCTGTGCGTCCGATAGTTCCCTGTTCACTTTCCATATCGGCTCCACCACTGCCTATCTACTTCTCTATGTCGATGATATTGTCCTCACAGCGTCTTCGACATCTCTCCTCGACCAGATCATGACCCAACTCCACTCTGAGTTCGCCATGATCGATCTTGGTCCTCTCCACCATTTCCTTGGCATCTCCGTAACCCGTTCCATCCACGGGCTCTTCCTTTTCCAATGCCAGTACGCCATCGACCTCCTCCAGCGTGCGGGCATGGCCGACTGTCACCCCACGGCCACCCCAGTCGACACTCGAGCCAAACTCTCCGCCGCCGATGGCGTCCTCGTTGCCGATCCCTCTCACTATCGGAGTCTTGTCGGGGCTCTCCAATACCTCACACTCACCCGACCCGACCTCACGTACGCTGTCCAGCAAGTGTGCCTCTTCATGCACGCTCCGCGCGAATCTCACCTCGCGCTGCTCAAGCGCATCCTACGCTACGTGAAGGGCACCCTCTCCAGCGGGTTGCATCTCAGCTCCAGCCCCATCGACTCCCTTACCGCGTATTCCGACGCGGACTGGGCAGGCTGCCCTAACTCTCGACGCTCTATGTCCGGCTACTGCGTCTACCTCGGTGACACTCTCGTATCCTGGTTCTCAAAACGCCAGACTACAGTGTCCCGCTCCGGCGCTGAAGCCGAGTACCGCGCCGTCGCCCACGCCTTCGCCGAGTGCTGCTGGCTTCGCCAGCTTCTCCAGGAGCTCCGTGCACCCCTCTCCACCGCGACCATCGTCTACTGTGACAATGTCAGTGCCATCTACATGACCGCCAACCCGGTCCATCACCGACGCACCAAGCACATCGAGATCGATATTCATTTTGTCCGTGACAAGGTTGCATTAGGACAGTTTCGGGTGCTCCATGTACCATCGGCACATCAGTTTGTCGATATAATGACCAAAGGCCTGCCCCACGCCTTTGTTCACCAGTTTTCGGTCCAGTCTCTGCGTCCGTTCCCCTCCCGCTGCGACTGCGGGGGATGTTAGACAGACCACTGACCTGGGCTGTATATATATAGACCCGACCCCCTCGTATACGCTGGGGGGATTCATAGTCACTGTACACTTTCTACACCACCAAATTCCTAAGTAGAATGAACATTATTAAAATCAAGGCTTCCCATACTTCATATTTCCATAGCCTATTTAGAGCTTGCTTGGTCTAGCTTGGAAAAAAAATAAGCTATAAAAATTATTCGTTTTTGTGTTAAGTTGTAAGGTTAAGTATCACTTCCATGAAGAATCTGAATCATAAGTAGTCTATAGATGTTAGATCCAAAATTTTGTTAAGACTTTTAAGCTAGATGCATCAAATTCAGCTTTTTAGATTTACCAAATGCGCTAGGTCATCATATGTTTATTCTATATGCATAAATGCAGGATAACAAGCCTAACATAGGTCAAACATGCCCTTATTTTTTAGGGAATGGAATATGCCCTTATTTTGTCTGGAGCTAGTTAATGAATGCTTCAGAAGTCAGTACTTACAACTTTAAATTTTTGTCACTAACCCGAGGAAAATTTCCTGAGTTGATTGTAAGAAAAATCTCTGCATACAGGAAATGCCAAATCATCATTAGAAATGAATTAAACACCTCTTCATTATATTGTTTAAACAAACTTGGATCACATGAACATACAAAGTTGTAAGTGAAGGTCCTTTTGAGCTTGGTAGGCTTCCTGAAAGACTATTATTCCCAAGAAATCTGGTCATGAAAAACTTGCAAACATTAGCAAGACACATAAATAGGTCTTTGGCTCCAAGAAATAGGTTTTTGAAGTCAAGATGATTCATACAAGGAGTTCAGCAAATTCATACCCAACAGGGTTGCTGGTACTTGACCAATGATATTGTTGAAACTCAAATCCCTGTAATAGTAAGAGAGAAGATAGCAAAGAGGTCATCAAACATTGTATGGTTCATAGAAATACATTCAAAATATCTTCCACAAAAGGCGTTTGACTACAATTTATGGTAGAAATAAAATGCTTACAGTAAGTTTAAACTTGCAAACTTCGAAAAGTCTATTGCTGCAAGATTATCAGATATCTTACAGTTCCTCAAAATCCTGAAAAGAAATATGTTATGCGCACAATAATATTTTGAGCAGTAGTATGGCCATATGGTTAATTAAGTGGATTAAAAATTATGCGTACAGGATGCTCAATGATGTCATGTTACCGATGAATGCCAGTGAAGAAGAGCTTCCATTTTCAATATCACCGATTCGTCTGCACCATATAAACCAATTGTTCAATTTTCCCCTTCTACATTCTTTGGCACTCACAAGCTTGATAATTGGACAAGATTAGAAAGAGTAGCAGGAATTGTACCTTGAAAATAATTGCCTTGAAACCACCTACAGATTCATAGCTGTAATTAGTCATTGAAATCATTATTTTTTTACTGATACATTAAACTAGAAGTGATAGAAGGAAGATATCAACTCTTTGATTAAAAAAAGGAAACTGAACTCATGAAGCTAAAGTACAACTTCTTTCATGGTGAATACATAAATGTTGTAAAAAGGTATTCAAAGCTGGATAACGCTTTTCAAAATTGGAATCCATCTCATCATGAATAGCGACAGAAGAAAGATGTATTATTTACCAATGCTCAACCATCATCTAAACATAAATAAAGAGATCCTACAAGGTGAGCACAGTCAAGTAAAAAGATACTCCACACTGAGCCAACTAGCTTTAGAATGCATCTCATGTTGACACCTACAGATTTCCTCAAATTATTTAAAGCCTAGCTTGAATATTTTTTTTAGATAATGGAATAACCCGGTCTCTGCACCCAGATGGGATGTACACAGCCAACCTGTAAGTCTGACTTGAAGATAGTTTTTGAAAACTGTACGCACATGACCATGTTATTTGAAACAATATGAAAACACAACATCCCTATTGTCTAAATAATTATCTGTTACTGCATAATGAACAGAGGATATAGTAATCTTACAGGTCTGTCAAATTCCAGCTCCCGATATAATCTGGTATTTGTCCAGTAAAATCATTATCTGATGCCCACCTGAACAAATAAGAGGATATATATAAGAAACAATGTTTGATGGCACAGAAGATTAATGTCCACAAGAACACATCCTTTTGTAGTCCTACAATGTTTGCATTCTTGTAAGCTTGGAAAATGATGATGGCAGTGGACCACATAAGCCAGCACTGTTAATGTACCTACAATTAAGAGATAAAAATAGCAGAAGACATTGAGCTGACTAGTCCAAGAAACAGAATGGTTTGGTAGGCCAAATAAAAAAAACCCAGAGTCCCATGTAGAGACGTACAATTCTTGAAGTTTGTCCAGGTTTCCCAGTTCTGAAGGAATGGAGCCATTAAACTTGTTTGAGCTAAACCCCTGAAAATTCAACCCAAAAAATGATGCTAGCCACATAAAAATTGTCAATTGCAATTTATGTTATAGGAAGCACAAACACTATGAGCACAGTTGCCCTTCCAATTGAGTTTAAATCCAAGTCTTAGTAGTGCCCAAGTATAACACAACAAATGAAGATGCCATTTCTGCATTCATGACAATTTGTAGTCCTTCATTGAATAGTGCAATCTTTAGGATGTTGACACATGTTCTCAATTTAAAGGGTTCTCCATCTCATGATTTTTATACAGTTTATTAATTCAAGGTGCGAGTGCAAAATATAAATAGATCTATTATTCCTCACGATTAAAAGTTTGATAGAGTTGTATGGAGAAACAGGGTCACGAAATCATGGAATATAGTTCTTACGGTGATACAAGATTTGTAAGGTTACTGAGCTCCTTTGGAATGGGTCCAGATAATGAATTGATGCGAGATGTCCTTGTGTGTTCAAGAGAGAATATGTGAGATTCAATGCAAAGCAAAACATTTAGTGAAATGATGTTTGTGAGTTCTAAATCTCTCATGTTCTGCATATTAGTCAACTCCCCAATGAATGATGGCAAAGGCCCTGTTAATATATTGTCCTAAATTCCTGAAATAAGATCAGAACAGATATCGGCAACATTAATTTCGTGGAATATTAAAAAGAGATTTATTTCCATTTTTATTCATTCCATAACTGAACTTGGGCTGTTGTAAAAGGTGAATTTTATTAAAGAAGTAAATAATAGCTTAGGAGTAGATTATAAGAGATCATCGCAACACGGTTTGCGCATTGCGTGCCTCAGATGCTCAGGCAGGCAATTCGTCCAACGCCTCGCGCGCGCTAGACAAGGGGCGACACTTACAGCTTGGTGATGCGGCAGACGGTGTTGTTCTGGAAGGTGCAGTCGCCCGTGATGGCTGGGTTGAAGCTGGTGTCCTCAATGGGGGTGCCGTCCTTCGCCGCGCCGGTGCACGGATCGCCGCTGATGTTCCATGACGCCGCCGCCTGCTGCCCGAGCTTCGCGAACACCGCGTTCAGCGCCGCCGCTGCAAAACACCCACCCACCAATCCAATCACGGGTTCACGTCGTACTATAGAAATGCGCATACAGATTCCTCCACCGTCCGATGGCCCAGGCCGAGGAGATCGTACGGCCAGGAACCGGTCACCGCGTTGACATGTGCTAGCTCAGCTCAGACCAGGTCAACCACCACTACGCCGCCACGCATGGTTTCAGAATATCCGCAACCGGACCGAGCAGAACGAAGGCCATCAGCCTTTTTTTAAAAAATATATACCATATTGATCGGTGATGACGCCATGTGAGCTGCAAACTTTTCGAAGGAGATAGTAGTTAGTACCGCAGTAGTAATTTAGTTTCTTGGGACAGATTGGGATTTGGGTGGGTGATTTTCATCGTGAAGCGTCCGGAGTTGACTAGAAGAGATTTTCTTCATGTTTGCAGTTTTCAAAATGATACAGATTTTCTCAGGCAAGCAGCAATTCGAGCTCGAGAGCGCAACGTGGAAATTTCAGCAGAATAAAAGAGTAAAGCAGAGGTGGATCATCATCAATTGATTGTTCATCCTGAAAGCAAAACTAGCCAGCCGGTGTCAACCTGACAGGAAGGCAAGAATCACCCACCCCCCCAAGAACAGATTGTTTTTGGTCGAATTTCAGGGCGATTCCCCACGGAGTTTCCACAGCCAGCTCCATCAGGACGAGATTTTTTGAGAGAGAGAAAAAAAAAAGAATCCAAGCAGGCAGTTATGGTTACCTTCAGTGGGATCAGTCCTCGTCCTCGCCGCCTGCTGAGCCTGAACAGCCGCTGCTAAACTAAACATGTGCGCGGTTGTTGAAGCGTTTAATCTTTTGGAGGTGATCAGGGGTCTCTCTGTCCACATGCGGGTTGCGCCGTTGAAAAGGAGGGGAAAACTGGGAAAGAGTCTTTGCTCGCGCGCGTGCGTGCTCAATATGGTCATGGCTAGTAGCTTTTGACACTAGATTGCTGGATAGGAAGGAAATGGTCTTTTAGCTTGTGGTGGACAGGTTCTGGAGCGAGAAAGATCCTGTCTTGACGACGACGGTGGCATTGGCGCCGATGAGAAAGGCCGACCGGCCGCCGGCCAGAAAAGCGCCGCCCCCCCCCCCCCTACCCCCGTATCGTATGTATCCTCTCGCTGAAAGAGGTCGCGAACGGTTTGCGGTTTGATGCTGGTGCAGCGTGTCAAGACCCGTAATGGAACGAATTTGAGGCTGCCTTCGTGGTCTGTTTCGGGTACGAAACAACTTATTAACATATAATTAATTAAATAATAGTTTAAAAAACTTAAAATATATTAATATAATTTTTAAAGCAACTAAATTCTTTATAAAAAATAAAAAAAAAGTAGAAGATGTGATTTGGGAATTTAGGGGTGGTCACCGCAAGACGTCCTATATATACTACTGCTACTCCTAAGAGAAAAAAAAATTAGGGTTTATCTTCTCATCCCTCTTTTTGTCATCAGGGCCTTTTGCATCGAGTTCCACTTCCATGATTACACGATTAACAGTTAAACAGTGCATAAGAACTACTGCCACCAAAGATTTTATGGCTAATCCATCGTTATTCATATGCACGTTTTTAAATTGTTAAACGATATATATGTGTTTTACGTAAAAAATTATATAGAATTTTATTTAAAAAATTAATTAATTAAACTTTTAATTTTATAATAATTCATACTAGATTAATAATTCACTAATACTTGAGAGGTTGTTGATCGCGGTGCAAACCTGTAGGATTTAGAAGGGTTTTTAAGAAAACGCTTAGGCATGATGGCACAATTAAAACAAACAGATGACTACTACGCTGAATGCTTAGCAAAACCGAACCAATTTACTACTACTGCCGCTCCATCTCACAAGCGCCAACCATCCAATCTGCATAATAGGAAGCCGTCAAAGCGTTATTTTGCCTGCCGACTTCCTCCTATTTCCTTCCCTTCTACAGACTTCCTCCAAAAAAAAAAAAAACTTCAGACTTCAGAAAACACAGATAGCACCTCCATTTCTGCACCTGCAACTCCAGGTACTGACAAAGCGGAAGAAGAATAACTCCCCACCAGCCACCATTGCAACGTCTATTCACAAGACGAGATTATCATCTGTCACTTTCAGGACAAGTTGATCCGATTAAGCACCGGCGCGAAGATCACCGGCCTTCCTGGATGACGGAGTTCAAGAACAATGACGAGGCTTGCTGCGAGGTCGGTCCCGGCGCCGAGTTCGACTGCTCGCTGACGGCGCTGCTGGCGAAGCTGGTGTTGCCGTCCTTGATCTGCCACTCGGCGATGTAGCTCGGCTTCGTCAACACGCAGGGCACCTCGTTGTCACCGGCGAGCATCGAAACGACCCTCGACATGGGCGGCCTCTGGTGGGGTGAGCCCTGGGTGCAGAGGAGGGCAACGTGGATGGCACGGAGCACCTCCGCCCTGTTGAATTCTGTCAGCCTTGGGTCTACAATGCCCATAGGGTTGTTGTTTTCGTACAGCTCCCAGGCCTGAAGGTATTGAGATAGTGAGTGATCAAATTTTTTTTGCATGTTTTGATAAAATCAGATGATGGCACGTGTGTTTAATATTATCAATCTTTAATAGAAATTTCAGAGTATATGCTGCCAATAACACAAAGACTAGGTTATAATTTCTTCTTGGGTTAAGAGTTCATAAGTAGGCTACCAAGCTTACCCATTCAAAAATATAAATTTTGCCTTCTTCAAGCATATCATCATAGTTCGGCCGTCCAGCTAAAGTCTCCAATAAGACCACGCCAAATGCAAAGACATCAACTTTCTCAGTCATATGACCTCTCATGGCATACTCAGGTGCAAGATAACCGCTGGACAAAGGAGAGCCGAAAATGGCATGAACATAAGTATGAAAAATTGTAAGCATAAAGGTGGGACAGAAGGAATGCACTTACAATGTACCAGCAACTTTCGTGCTGACATGTGTCTTCTTGTCATCATAAAGTTTGGCTAGCCCGAAATCAGAAATCTTAGGATTGAGATTTGCGTCAAGTAAGACATTGCTGGCCTTGATGTCTCTGTGCACTATACGGATGCTGGACTCCTCATGAAGATAAGCCAGACCTCTTGCAATGCCTAAGCATATCTCGAACCGTGCTGGCCAGTTGATGTTCAATTTCTCAGTTCCTACCAATGAAGGGTTAAGCTTTTAGGTTATAGACTAATAAACCTGAATTATAAAAACCCAAGTTGCATCAAACTGAAATAGCCTGTACCAAACAGTGCTTTATCAAGGCTTCCATTTTCCATGTACTCATAAACCAGCAGTGGATTATTGCCTTCAAGGCAACAACCATACAACTTCACAAGATTACGGTGTTGCACTCGGGATATAGTTTCTATTTCTGTTGCGAATTGCTTTTTTCCTTGATGAGATGTTTGAGATAGCTGCTTCACTGCCATTACCCTTCCATCAGTTAACTTACCCTGCAAGGTGGCATTCACCAAAATGCAAGTTTCAGGGATTGCAATGCCGAACATCTTTTGTAATGGACACATTGGCATATATATTTTTTCTGATTTATTAATCTGCATCATTTATGTGCAAAAATAGAAAGCACAAACAATCTAGCTAAATATCCCTAATAGAAAAGAATTCATAGAATCATATGTGTTTTTTTTAGCTGTACACCAGTTGTCTAGATGTTAATAAGTTAATTCATAGGTAAAAAATTCATAACAAGTTTGAAACTTTGAATAAATATATACATTTACAGATGAACTAACCTTATAAACTGCCCCATATCCTCCTTCACCAAGGCGGTTGCTGGAACTAAAATTTTCAGTTGCGGACCTTAGTTCACTATAACTGAATACATTAGGTCTTCCAACAATACTGTATAACTCTGCAAACATAAAAAGGTATATCGATTTATTAACTTCTTGTTTGTCTGGTCAAGGATATATTATGAGCCTAGTGTGCCATGTACCTTGTTGCCTCAGTGATAGTTTTCTCCTTTTCTGTCTCCACATAAAGATTCCAACAAGTGCTACCAAACCTAAAACTGTCACACCAACTACAACTCCAACGATTACACCTGTTTTACTAGTACTCTTATTTTGATCTGCTGTATTACCCACCGTAGGGGTGAAATCTAACAAAAGTCCACTTGTTAGGAAAAAAACGTGATGTTACAGTGGAATGCAATAATTGACCCCAGAAAATACATTGTTTCCATCTTGGAACCATGATTTATAGTTGAGGTGAGTACCTGCAGGGATTATACTCAGAGCCGAGATGGTGGGCCCATAGTAGCCTTGAGTAGGAATGCAGCAAGTTCCCTTGCCAGCCCAGAAGAGATGAATATCAAGGAAGTTTTTGGTCACAGGAACTTTGTACTGCTTCCTAACAACAGTGTAAGATTTATCACCTGCTGTCTTCCTGATGTTAAAGTTCTTCTCCTTACGTTCACCCTGCAAAAAAAACAAGACAATAAAATCTTAACTTGATTGTAAGCTAATTAAAAAAATAGTTTATAAGCTAGATAAGAACCAACCTGGACATATACATCAAAAACCCTTCTTCCTAGGCTCTTCCAAGACTGTGTGTCTTCGATGCCAAACTCAGCAAATTGAAGAGTGACTGTATAGTTTCCATTCTCAAGTCCAATACCATAGTATCTTAAAGACGATGGTGACATCCTTGAAGTTTGGAACAGTTCTGAATCTAGGGTGTTCTGAAATTGGCGGGAGCTGTAGATTATGTAACTTCCATTTGGTGCATCCATAAATTTTCCAACGTTGCTAACACCCCATGTTGGTGCTCCTGTAACATAATACGATGCAGCTGCAAGGTTGGCATCATCAGTTTGATACCTTAAATTGTCTGAGCCTGATATGAATCTATTGCTACCACAGTTCACGGCAAAGGAGGAAGCTGCAAACAAGTTAGATCAATTAGTATTAGTATTTGACTAAGTGAATCCGTGGTTGTAGATTTAGTGTTTCTCAGCTAAACACATTCATGGTATCGCAAAGGTTGAAAGGCTCACACTGTGGGGAACCAAGAAAGCAGGGCGTATTTCTCTGAAGGCATGCCAACCCAAAAGGTAAGACACTGCAGATGCAAAGCATCAATAATTTGAATCCAATTAGAAGCTGAGACAACCTATTATTATGCTTGAGTTCTTGATGAGAAATTAGACATATGGACGCACCTGTTATTGGAGCTATCTATCACAAAATTGTTTGCCACCAAATTCCTAGGTAGAATGAACGACATTAAAATTAAAAGGTTTCCCATACTTCGTACTTCCATAGCATATTTAGAGCTTGTGTGGTCTATATTGAAGAAAAACTTAAGCTATAAAGAAATATTCGTTTTTGTGCTAAGTTGTAAGGTAAGTCTCATTTCCATGAAGAATCTTAATCATAAGTGGCTTATAGACGATAGATCCAAAAATTCTTAAGACCTATAAACTAGATGCATCAAATACAGCTTTCAGATTTACCAAATGTGCTAGCTCGTCATATGTGTGTGCTATACGCATAAATACTGGGTCACAAGCCTTGCATAGGTCAAACATGCCCTTATAATTTAGGAAATAAAGCATGCCCTTGCTTTGGCTGGAGCTAATTAATGAATGTTTCAGAAGTTGGTACTTACAATTGTAAATTTTTCTCACTTGCCCAAAGAGGAAAATTTCCTGAGAGCTGGTTGTAAGAAAAATCTCTGAAAACAGGGAAATGCCAAATCATCATTAGAAATAAATCAAACAAATCTTCATGATGTTGTTCAAACAAATTTTGATCATATTAACATACAAAGTTGAAAGTGAAGATCCTTTTGAGCTTGGAAGGCTTCCTGAAAGACTATTATTCCCAAGAAATCTGGTCATGCAAAACTTGCAAACATTAGCAAGACACATAAACAGGTCTTTGGTTCCAAGAAATAGGCTTTTGGAGTCAAGATAATCCATACAAGTAGTTCAGAAAATTCAGACCCAACAGGGATGCTGGTACTTGACCAATGATATTGTTAAAACTCATATCTCTGTAATAGTAAAAAAAATATGGTAAAGAAGTCATCAGACAATGTATGGTCCATCGCAATACATTTAAAATATCTAGCTTTATTGTAGAAAAAAATACTTACAGTAACTGTAAATTTGCAAACTTTGAAAAGTCTACTGATGCAAGATTATCAGATATCCTACAGTTCCTCAAAATCCTGAAAAGAAATATGTATGAGTTATAAGATCTAACAACTTGGTTCGAATTACATTAACTTTGGATAATTAAGTGGATGAAAAGTTATGTGTACAGGGTGCTCAATGATGTCATGTTAGTGATGAATGCCAGTGAAGAAGACCTTCCATTTTCAATATCACCAATTCGTCTGCACCATATAAACCAATTATTCGGTTAAACCTTCTGCATTCATTGTATTACGAATACCACATTTATTGACAGCAGTAGGCACTTACAAGCTTGATAATTGGACAAGACTAGAAAGAGTAGTGGGAATTGGACCTTGAAAAGAATTGCCTTGAAACCGCCTACAGATTCATAGCTGTAATTAGTCATTCAAATCATCATTTCTTTACTGATAAATTAAGCTAGTAGTGATAGAAGGAAGATACCAACTCTTTGATTAAAAAAAAGAAAGAAAGAAACCGAACCCATGAAGCGAAAGCACAACTTCTTTCATGGTGAAAACATAAACATTGTAAAAGATATTCAAAGCTGAATAATGCTTGAACCCATCTCTTCATGAATAGCGACAGAAGATGCATTATTTACCAATGCTCAACCATCATCTAGACTTATAAAGAGACCCCTATAAGGTGACTCAGAGCAGTCTAGTAAACTGATACTCTAGAAACAAAAAAAAAAACCTCTCTTTCACAAATCACACTGAGCCAAGTAGCTTTAAAATAAATCTCCTGTTCACATCTACAATCTTCCTCAATTTAAAGCATGAGTGCCTGACTTGAAGATAGTTATTAAAAACTATACCCACATGACCATATTATTTGAAACAATACAAAAAGTAATACATCCCTATTGTCTAAATAATTATCTGTTACAAAATGATAACTGCAGAATGAAAGGAGCCTAACAGGAATCTTACAGGTCTGTCAAATTCCAGCTCCCAATAAAATCTGGTATTTGTCCAGTAAAATCATTATCTGATGCCCACCTAAACAAACAAAAGGATATATAAGAAACAATATTTAATGGCACAGAAGATTAATGTCAACAAGAACGTATCCTTTTGTAGTCCTACAATATTTCCATTCTTGTAAGCTTGGATAACGATGATGGCAGCGGACCACTTAAGCCAGCACTGTCGATGTACCTACAATTAAGAGATAAAAATAGCAGCAAACATTGAGCTGAGTAGTCCAAGAAAACAGAATGGTTTGGTACACAAAAAACAAAATGGAGTCCCATTATAGAAACGTACAATTCCTGAAGTTTGTTCAAGTTTCCCAGTTCTGAAGGAAGGGAGCCATTAAAATGGTTTGAGCCCAAACCCCTGAAAATTCAACCCAAAAAACGATGTTGGCCACATAAAAATTTTCAATTGTATGTTATAGGAAACACAAACACTATCAGCACAGTTACCATTCCAGCTGAGTTTAAATCCAAGTCTTAATTGTAAAAAAGAATAACACAACAAAAGAAGATGTCATTTCTGCATTCACTCACAATTCGGAGCCTTCATTTGAATATTGCAATCTTAAGGATGTTTCCATATGTTCTCAATTAAAAGGGTGCTTCATCTCATGATTTTTATACAGTTGATTAAAATTCAGGGTGCAAAATATAAATAGGTCTATATATTTTCTCACGATTAAAAGTTTGGTAGAGTTGTGTGAAGAAATAGGGTCACGAAATCATGGAAATATGGAATATAGTTCTTACAGTGATATAAGATTCGTAAGATTACCGAGCTCCTTTGGAATAGGTCCAGATAATGAATTGATGCCAAATGTCCTTGTGTGTTCGAAAGAGAAAAGGTGAGAGTTAATCCAAAGAAAAACATTTAGTGAAATGATGTTTGTGAGTTCTAATCTCACATTTTCTGCATATTAGTGAACTCCCCAATGAACGATGGCAAAGGCCCTGATAATAAATTTTGTCCTAAATTCCTGAAACAAGGTCAGTCAGATATCAGCAACATTAGTTTTATGGAACATTATAAAGAGATTTATTTCCAGTTTTATTCATTCCATAACTTAACTTATTGTGTAGTTGTTCTGTTGTAGAACCTAACATTTTTTAACAAGTATATAATACCTTTTCAAGTTACTACAATAGCTTATAAGAATAGTAGCCGCTATGAAAGATAATTGTAAATCTCTAGGAATGCAAAAGAGGTACTATGATGACAATGGGAATACTGGAAGACATAACCTGACAAAAACTATTGATGGCCTAATGGGACAACAAATGGAAAACTTGCCGTCACACCCAATATTTATCAACCATATGGTGTGCTTCAAATGCACTGCTTTGGATCATAGACCATTTGACATAAGGAAGTTAAGACTCAAGAGAGTTCATTCATTCATACAGATCAGTCAAACGCGTAAGGTTCCGCAGCTCTTCTGGTATCTGGCCAGATGCATCTACGGCATATATTTTCCTGAATCAGCAAATATCCCATTAGCTTGTGCCTTTTCAGTCACACACAGCTTGCTGCTTCAGTGGTTAATAGATCAGCGCGGCATGGTTTGCGCATTGCGTGCCTCAGAGCCCAGGCAGGCAATTCGTCGAACACCTCGCGCGCGCCCAGAGAGGGGACACTTACATCTTGGTGATGCGGCAGATGGTGTTGTTCTGGAAGGTGCAGTCGCACTTGATGGCCGGGTTGAAGTTGGGGTTGTTCTCGATGGCGGTGCCGTCCGTCGCCGCACCGGTGCACGGGTCGCCGCTGATGTTCCATGACGACGACGCCTGCTGCCCGAGCTTCGCGAACACCGCATTCAGCGCCGCCGCTGCAAAATCCACAACCACCAAGCACAGGGTTCACATGCCAACTTAGTCCGAGTAAATGCGTATACGGCTAGTACACCGTCCAATGGCGAGGCCGAGACGATCGGACGGCCAGTAATCGGTCACCACTGTGAAGTGGCTGAGCTCAGCTAAAACGGGCCAACAACCACGCACACCTGGTTTCAGACTTTCCGCGACCAAAGCAAACAGTACGATTATACCAAGGTCAACAGACCAAAATTAATTTAAATTATCATATTGATCGGGGCGATGACGGCATGTGAACCGGAAGCTTTTCGAAGGAGAAAGATAGCCTCTTTGAACAGATTGGGTGGGTGAGTAATCGTGAACCGTCCAGGGTTGGCTAGAACAGTACTACTCAAGAACAGATCATCACGCTTGCAGTATTGAAAAATGATGCAGAATTGCACATGTTTTCAGGTAAGCAGCAAGCCAGCAACTGAAGCTGAAGAACGCAAGAATGGAATTTTCAGCAGTAATCAAACAGAGCAAGCCAGAGATGGATTCTCATCAAGAGGCTGTACATTCAGACAGGAAAAACTCCCCAAGAAAACAGAATTTCAAGGCAAGAACTCCCCAAAAAGAAAAAAAAACAGATTGTCCGCTTGAATTTCAAGGCTGTCACCTCACAAAATTTCACAGCTAGTTCCATCAGGACGAACACATCCGAAGTCCGAAAACAACAAAAGCTTCCATTTCATCATGAAATCAGAATCGAAGCAGATATGCATGCTTACCTTCAGTCGGATCAGTCCTCGTCGCCGCCCGCTGAGCCTGAACAACCCCCGCTGCAAGAAGCAGCAGAAGAACACAGCCATGGAGGAGCTTCCCCACCCTCACCCTCAACCCCATCTTCCTCCTCGAGACCTCGACTCCTCCCCCTCTCCGGCTCTCCCAGTCTCTCCTCTTATGGAAGAAGCGGTGAGCCGAGCCGGTGGCGACAGTGGAGATAGATGATACATATACACGCACTGACGCACATACGCAGCAAGTCAGCAATTCTGCATGAAAGTGCTGCAGTGATCAAATTGTCGAGCTCATCGAACGGCGACGCTGCTGCTGCTGTCAACTGCCTGCCACAGTAGCTGCAGAAAAATCTTCAACTTGTTCTTTTGCTTCAAAAAATATATAAAAAAAATATAAAACAGCGGCAACTTGTCCCAGATGCAACGCACGGCCGACGAGGCCGGGGCTTCGATCGGCTAAACACGTGCGCGGCGTAGGGTTGTTGCGGTATCAATCCACAATTTTTTTTAGAACACCTACAGAACGAGATACCGTCTTGGAACAGGATAGCCCTAGGTATATCGTTGTTTAGTGTTTGTGTTTTTCTTTTCTTTTCTTTTCTTTTCCTTTTTTTTTTTTGAGGGGGAGGAGGAGGTTGGTGGGGTCGCTCGCCGCGGCGCGCTCGGGGTCGGGTAATTGACCACATGCGGGTCGCGGCCGTTGAAAAGGAGGGGGGAAACTGGGAAAGAGTCTTGCGTTGGCAAAAGGTGGCGCGTGCGTGGGTGCGTGGTCATGGGTAGCTTTATGACGCTTCCATGCTGCATGGGAAGAGGCCTAATGACTTAATGGGGTGGACAGGTTGTGGAGCAGGGACGATCTTAGCTTGAGGCCAATGGAGGCGATGAGAATGGTGCACACGTTTATGGAGTTTTGGACGGGTGATCAAGCAGAGCAACTCCTAAATCGCCTGTGCACAGTAGTACAGTACAGACCGTAGTACTTTGAAAGCAACTTTCACAGCCTGTCAGGCTCAGAGTCTCGACACAGTTCGCAAATTTCTACAAAATCCTCTGGCCCTCGCAAAAAGATGGGGAAAAAAAATTGTCTGACCTCCTGGACGACGGAGCTCAAGGTCGGTCCCGGCACCGAGCTCGATTGCCAGCTGACGCCGCTGTCCATATAGCTGGTGTTTCCGCCCATGATCTGCCTCTCCGTGATGTAGCTCAGCTTCGTCACCACCTCGGCCACCTCGACGTCGCCGGCGAGCATTGTCACGACCCTCGGCATGGGCGGCCGCTGGTGCGGTGAGCCCTGAGTGCAGAGGAGGGCTACGCGGATGGTCCGGAGCACCTCCTCCTCGTTGAAATCTGTCAGCTTTGGGTCTACAGTGCCCAAAGGGTTGTTGTTCTCGTACAGCTCCCAGGCCTGAAGATATTGAGATGGCAAGTATTCAGATCATAGGCGCAAAATTAGATAAATTTTCCTTGTCATGACAAAATCATATGATGGCACGTGTGTTTAATATTATCAAAATCTTTTCTAGAAAATTCGGAATATTTTCTGCCAAGAAAACAAACACCAGATTATAATATGTCCTTCATTGGGTTAAGAATTCATCAGTGAGCTACTGAACTTACCCATTAAAAACTATATATTTTGTCTTCTTCAAGCGCATCATCGTAGTTTGGTCGGCCAGCTAAAAGAGATCACTAGACTATATATATATATATATATATCCGACCTCGACCTCTATGATCTTAGTCTCACTGTATAACTATATAGTATTAGAACGGTTTTAGATATCTCCGTTGCACTAGCATACTCTCACCGACGAGCCGACGCTTTCTTTCTATCGCAGACCTTCTTCCCCAGTATTCCTCCTCTGTCTTCTCGTCTCGGCTCTCTCCTCCCCGTCTCCTCTGCAGACGGCTTTCTCCTCCTCCATCGCTTTCTCCCCTATCTTTTCCACCACGTGACAAGACGACAGTTTTCATTCGTCTCCTCGTCTCGTTCAGACCCGCCTTAGCTTTTCCCTTACTTCGACGCACCTTTCTCTCCTCCGACGTCGGCGTAACTCTACGCTCGTCGTCTCCATCGGCTGGACCCATCTGTCCTCTATCGGCTAGACTCGTCCGCCCTCCATTGGCTGGAACTCTCTCGGTTCCTGCTTTTCTGACATCCTCACCTGCTTCCGGATATGAAATTTCTTCACTCGCGTCCGAACCACTCCGACGTGTCCACGGACACGAATTTCTGCCTCCCAGACGCGAACCTCCTTTCTTCGTGTCCGCGTCTTCTCCGATTTTTCGCACCCACTCCACTCCGTTGCGTCCATGAGTCCACGGACGTGAAACTTCTCTTCACGGACACGAACCTTCTCATGCCCATGACACACCTATTCTCTCCCACTCGTGGCCTACCTACTCTGCCATCCACTCCTCACTCAACTACTCCGCGGTCTACTCTCATCGGCCAACCACTCTCCTCATCGGCTTCTCAGCCTTCATCGGCTCGCCCACACCTATCGGTCCCTCCACCTTCATCGGCTCGCCCCTTCCTATCAGCTGCTCCGTCACCATTGGCTCATCCACCCCCATCGGCTCAGGCCGATCTCGTTCAGCCCTTTCCCCGAACATACAGTCATCAATTCCAAGCCGACATTGCCCTTTCCCAACCAGTCCCCACCCTACCTCTCACGCTCCCATCGACTCCTGCGAATCTTCTTGTCCCCTCCACCTCTTATATGATCATTCGATCACAAATCGGGTCCCTTCGTCCTACCAAGCGCTACAGGCTCTTAGCAGTCCATTGTACTATCTCACCCATCCCGGCAACTCCTCATTTAGCCCTGGCCGATCCTCAGTGGCGCGCCGCCATGGCCGACGAGTATAAGGCCCTTATGGATAACGAGACCTGGCGTCTCGTCCCTCGTCCTCTCGGTGCCAATGTTGTAACCGGTAAGTGGATCTTTAAACATAAGTTCCACGCCGATGGATCACTTGCTCGTCACAAGGCACGCTGGGTAGTTTGGGGTTTCTCTCAACGTCCTCGCATTGACTACGACGGACCTTCAGTCCCGTCGTCAAACCCGCTACCATTCGGGTTGTTCTCACTCTCGCTGCCTCGCACTCTTGGCCGATCTACCAGCTCGACGTGAATAACGTCTTTTCTCATGGTCGTCTGACGAAAATGGTCTACTGCCAGCAGCCTCTAGGCTTCATCGATCCATCTCGTCCTGACGACGTCTGCCTCCTTCAGCGCTCCCTCTACGGCCTCAAACAGGCCCCTCGGACCTGGTACCAGCGTTTTGCTAGCTATCTTCGGCACATCGGCTTTGTGGCCTCCGTCTCCGATACCTCTCTCTTCGTCCTTCACATCAACAACACCACCGCCTATTTTCTCCTCTACGTCGATGATATTGTTCTTATAGCATCCTCGTCGTCCCTCCTACACCAAATTATGGCCCGACTCCACTCCGAGTTTGTCATGACTAATCTCGATCCTCTCCATCACTTCCTTGTCATCTTTGTCACCCGCTCTCCTCACGGGCTCTTTCTCTCCCAGCGTCAGTATGCCATCGATCTCCTCCAACGTGCGGATATGGCCAAATGTCACCTCACGGCCACTCCTGTTGACACTCGCGCCAAGCTCTCCACCACCGATAGCTCTCTCATAGCCGATCCCTCCCAGTACCGAAGTCTTGCTGGTGCCCTCCAGTACCTCACACTAACATGGCATAATCTCACCTACGCTGTCCAGCAAGTGTGTCTCTTCATGCATGCTTCGCACGAACCCCACCTCACGCTGCTCAAGCGTATTCTTCGCTACGTGAAGGGCACACTCTCCACCGGCTTACATCTCAGCTCCAGCTCCATCGACTCTCTCACCGCGTACTCCGACACGGACTGGGCGGGCTGCCTCGACTCTCGACGCTCCACATCCGGCTACTGCGTATTCCTCGACGACACTCTAGTCTCTTGGTTCTCAAAGCGCCAAACTGTAGTGTCTCGATTCAGCACCGAAGCCGAGTATCGCGCCGTTGCCCACACCGTCGCCGAATGTTGCTGGCTTTGCCAGCTTCTCCAAGAGCTCTGTGCACCTATCCCCTCTACGACCATCGTCTACCGCGATAACGTCAGCACCGTCTACATGACCGCCAACCCGGTCCATCATCGACGCACGAAACATATAAAGATAGACATTCACTTCATACGTGATAAGGTCGTGCTAGGACATGTTCAGGTGCTTCATATATCGTTGGCACACCAGTTCATCAACATTATGATCAAAGGCCTACCCACGCCTTTGTTCACCAGTTTTCGCTCTAGTCTCTGCGTCCGTTCCCCTCCCGTTGTGACTGTGAAAGTGTTAGACCACTAGACTGTATATATATAAATCTACTCCCTATAGTTGGGGTTTTAGTCTCACTGTACAATAAATTTCTACGGTCACCAATAAAACCACGCCAAATATAAACACATCTACTTTCTCAGTCATACGACCTCTCATGGTATACTCTGGTGCAAGATAACCACTGGACAAAAGAGAGCCAAAAATACCATTAGCCTAAGTAATTTTTAGAGATGAAGGTGGGAAAGATGAATGAACTTACAATGTGCCAGCAACTTTGGTGCTGACCCGAAATCAGAGATTTTAGGATTGAGATTGGCGTCAAGTAAGACATTGCTGGTCTTGATGTCCGTGTGTACAATCTGAATGCTAGACTCTTTATGAAGATAAGCCAGACCTTTAGCAATGCCTAAGCATATCTCGAACCGTGCTGGCAAGTCAATGTTCAGTTTCTCAGTTCCGGCAAATGAAGGGTTAAACTTTAGGTCTCTATAGACTAATAATAATTCTGAGTTGACAGAATACCAGTCGTATCAAACTGAAATAAAGTACATTGTACCAAATAACGCTTTATCAAGGCTTCCATTCTCCATGTACTCATAAACCAGCAGTGGATTTTTGCCTTCAAGGCAGCAACCATACAACTTCACAAGATTACGGTGTTGCACTGGGGATATCATTTCTATTTCAGTCACGAATTGTTGTTTCCCTTGATGAGATGTTTGAGATAGTTGCTTCACTGCTACTACCCTTCCATCAGTTAACTTACCCTCCAGTGCAGTGGGCATTCACCAAAAATGCAAAAGTTTCAGGAATTGCAATGCCAAACATATTTTGTAATGGATACATTAAGAGATATATTTCCTATTTTATTAATATGCATAACTTATGCGCAAAAACAGAAAGCACAAAGAATCTTGCCAATTAGGTAACAGAAAAGAACTCATAATATCATATGTATAATTTAGCTGTGCACTACTTGTTTAGGTGATAACAAGTTAGTTTCAAAGGTAAAATTTGTAACTTCACATTCAGATATACTATAGATGAACTAACCTTATAAACATATCCTCCCTCACCAAGACGGTTGCTGGAACTAAAATTTTCAGTTGCGGACCTTAGTTCACTATAACTGAATACATTAGGTCTTCCAACAATATAGTAGAACTCTGAAAACATAAATAGGTACATCAATTAATTAGTATCCTGTTTGCTTAGTTAAGGAGACATTGTTAGCCTAGTATGCTTTGTACCTTGTCGCTCCAATGACAGCTTTCTCCTTTTCTGCCTCCATAGAAATATTCCAACAAGTGCTACCAAACCTAAAACTGTCACACCAACCACAACTCCAACGATTACGCCTGTTTTACTAGTACTCTTGTTTTGTTCTGCCGCATTACGCAACGTAGGGATAAAATCTGACAAGAAGTACACTTGTTAGAAAAAAAACGATCTTACAGTGGAAAGCAACAGTTGACATTCGAAAATTCATTTTTCACATATTGAAACCATGATTTGTAGTTAAGGGGAGTACTTGGGCTTAAACTCAGAGCCAAGATAGATGGCCCATAGTAGCCTTGAGTAGGAATGCAGCAAGTGCCCTTGCCAGCCCAGAAGAGATGAATCTCAAGAAAGTTTTTGGTGACAGGAATTGTGTAGTGCTTCTTAACAGCAGTGTAAGATTTACCGCGTGCTGCCTTCCTGATGTCAAAGTTCTTCTCCTGTTCACCCTGCACCAAAAACAGAACAAAAGAAATCCTTGACTTGATTATAACCTAAATATAAATGTATAGTTTTTTAGCTAGACCGGAACCTACCTGGATATAAATATCAAAAACCCTTCTCCCTAGGCTCGTCCAAGACTGTGTATCTTCAAACCCAATCTCTGCAAATTGAAGTGTGACTGTATAGTGATGGTGACATCCTTGCAGTTTGGAACATTTCTGGATCTAATGTGTTCTGAACCTGGCGTGAGCTATTGATTATGTAAGTTCCCTGTGATGTTTCCATGAACTTTCCAACGTTGCTAACACCCCATGTTGGTTGTCCTGTAACATAATAATGTGCAGCCCCTAGACTGGCATCATCAATTTGATACTTGTAATTGTCTGAGCCGAATACGACTCTGTTGCTACCACAGTTCACAGCGAAGTTGCAGATAATACTGTTTCTCAAGTAAGCACATTCTTGATATTACAAAAGGGTGAAAAGCTCACACTGTAGAGAGCCAAGAAAACATGGTGTATTTCTCTGAAGGCAGTCCAGCCCTGAAGGAAAGACACTACAGTGCAAAACATCAATATTTTGAATCCAAAATTAGAAGCTGAGATAATTTAGTAATTATACTTGAGAGTTCTTGAGAAGAATTTCTAATATAGATGTACCTGTTATTGGATCTATCGACCACAAAATTGTTTGCCACCAAATTCCTAAGAAGAATGAACAATATTAAAAATAAAGGAAAATTAAAAATACTTCCCAAAATAAACTTAAGCTATAAAAATTGAATGGAACAATATGTAGTAAATTCTGGTAATAAGTTGTAAAGTTAAGTCTCACTCCACAGAATCAGAATCAAGTTAAGTTTCACTCCACAAAGAATCAGAATCATAAGTAGCCCATAGATGATTGCCCCTAAATTTTGTGAATACTTATAAGCAAGATGCATCAAATTCAGCATTCGGATTTACTAGATGCTCTAGCTCATCGTATGTGTATAGTATACTATAAGCATAATATGCTGCTCACAAGCCTAACACAGGTCAAACATGCCCTAATATTTGTTGGAGCCAGTTAATGAATGTTTCAGAAGTTGGTAATTACAATTGTAATTTTTTTCTCAATTGCCCAAGAAGGAAAATTTCCTGAGAGCTGGTTGTAAGAAAAATCCCTGCAAAAATGATAATGCAAATCATCATTAGAAATAAATCAAACATCTCTTTATTTTGTTGTTCAAGCAAACTTGGATCATATGAACATACAAAGTTGTAAGTGAACGTCCTTTTGAGCTTGGAAGACTTCTTGAAAGACTATTATTCCCAAGAAATCTGGTCATACAGAACTAGACAACATTAGCAAGGCAAATAAACAGGCTGCGGTTCCAAGAAATAGGCTTTTGAAGGCAAGATAATCCATACAGGAAATTGAGAAAAATTAGACCCGTTAGGGCTTCTGGTACTTGACCAGTTATATTGTTAAAACTCAGAGAAAATGAGATCAGAAAGAGGTCATTAGATAATTTATGGTCCTTTTAAAATGCCTTGCACAGAAGACACTTGGCTACGGTTTATTGTAGAAATAAAATGCTCACAGTAAGTTTAAACTCGTAAACTTCAAAAAGTCTATCGATGCAAGATTATCAGATATCCTACAGTTCCTCAAAATCCTGCCAAAAAAATATGTTATACGCTATAGAATTACACAAATATTTTGAACAGCAGAATGGATCATTAAGTGGATGAGAAGTTATGTGTACAGGGTGCTCAAAGATGTCATGTTATTGATCAATGCCAATGAATAAGAGCTTATCACCGATTCGCCTGCACCATAGAAACATGTTATTCATTTTTTCCCTTTTGTGATCTTTGTATTTTAAGAATGATGTGACACATTTGTTGGCAGCGTTGGGCACTTACAAACTTGTTAATTGGACAAGATTAGAAATAGTAACCGGAAGTGGAACTTGAAAAGCATTGCCTTGAAACCGCCTACAGATTCATAACTATAATTAGTCATTCAAATCATCATTTCTTTACTGATTCGTTGAACTAGTAATGATAGAAGCAAGATATCAACTCTTCGGTATTTAAAAGAAACAAAAGAAAAGCGAATTAACGAAGCAAAAGTACAACTTTTATCATAGAGAAATCAGAAACACTGTAAAAGAGATTCTATCATATTGCATAAAATAATATGGTCGTGCTAACTTTTCGCGTTCACACTGAGTCAAGTAGGCTCGAAGTGCATCTGACGTTCACACCAACTTCAGGTTTCCTCAATTTAAAGCCTGACTTGAAGATCGTTATAGAAAAATGTAGCCCACATGACCATATTATTTTATGCAATATGAGAAATGTAACAACGTCCTTATTGTCTTCACCATTTTCTGTTACAAAATGATCAGTGTAGATTGAATTGTGGTTAATAGCAATCTTACAGGTCTGTTAAACCCCAGCTCCCGATATAATCTGATATTTTCCCAGTAAAATCATTATCTGATGCCCATCTGAACAAAAAAAAAGGATATACAACATATAAGATTTAAAGGCACAGAAGATTAATGTAAGTACGCGTCTTTTTAGCGGCTTACAATTTTTTTCATTCTTGTAAGCTTGGATAATGATGATGGTAACGGACCACTTAAGCCAGCACTGTCAATGTACCTACAATTGAGAAGATACAAATAGCAGCAAACAATGAATCGAATAGTCCAAGAAGACAGAATGGTTTGGTAAAAGAGAAAGAGTCCCAAATAATTAGTTGAAACTTACAATTCGTCAAGTTTGGCCAGGTTGCCCAGTTCTGAAGGAAGGGGACCGCTAAAATTGTTTGAGCCGAAAGCCCTATAAATATACAAAAAAATCCATGTAAGGCGCACAAAACTGTATTTGAATTTATATTCTAGGAAGCATGAAAACTGTCGGTATAGTTATGCAGAAATCCTTCATTGAGTGCTAGTTCAAAAATGAGGAAATTTACATATATATTCAATTTATATTGTGCTTCATCTCATGATTTTTAAGAGGTGCAATTAAATATGTTATGTGAGAATGCAAAAGACAGATATGTATTGTTGTTTTTTCATGACTAGAAATATGGTACATTTGTATGATAAAATAGGACCACGAAATAATGTGAATATAGTTCATACAGCAGTATGAGATTCGTGAGGTTACCGATCTCATTTGGGATAGATCCAGATAATGCATTGATGCCAAAAGTCCTTGTATGTCCAAGGAAGAAAACATCAGATCATTGCAAAACAAAAGCATTTAATGAAATAATATTTTGAGCTCTAACTCTCACATGTAGTGCATAGCTGTCAGCTCCCCTATGAAGGATGGAATAGGGCCTGTCAAAAAATTGTCCTAAATTACTGAAACAAAATCAAAGCAACTATCATCGACATCAGTCTTGTTGAATGCAAGATGGAGATGTTTTTGAGCTTTCTAAATGTAAGCGAAATGTAAAGAACACTACAAGAAATGGTAGTCTGGTAGTCACTGTAACAGATAATAGATGTTAATCACTAAATCACCAACTGAACTCTGAAGTAATTCTATAGAAACATGATCGGAGTAGTAAAACTAAAAGGTATATACTTAGGCAGTAAGTTGGATAGTATAATTTTAGGGATGGACGCGGGCCAACCTGTGGTTATCTCTGGACCTACTCTAGTTCATTCGGTTCAACTCGAATGGCTCAAGAGGTACCCGCTGGCTGGCCAGTGCCCATCCCTAATTGTCACATAGCAAATTTTCCCAGGACTAATCAACCCATGTTCTGTGCTTCAAACTAATGCAGTGCTTTGGATCATGACCATTCCACGAAGGGAAGAAAGCGGAGAGCTCATACAGATGGGTCAAGCGTGTGAGGTTCCGCAGCTCTTCTGGTGTCTGGCCAGCTGCATCCATGGCATATATCTTTCTGCATCAGCAACAACAAGTACAGAGTTAGTTTCATCCTCCTCAATTTACTAATAGACATTATTTTCCCACTCAAGAGGACAGTGCGCAGCAACGCAACACCGAATCATCCATCCCATTGACACTTCTCACATGGAAAGATGGAAATATCGAAGGACCAGCGACAAGAAGGCGCGGCTCCGCAATTCGTCGAACACTTTGCGTGTACGACGGGGCTAGGGATGGTCGTCACTTGTCAATGTCAAAAACGGGGGCATACTCTTACAGCTTGGTGATGTGGCAAACGGTGTTGTTCTGGTCGGTACAGTCGCACTTCATGGCCGGGTTGAAGCTGCCGTCTTCGATGGAGGAGCCGTCCGTCACCCTGCCGGTGCATTTGATGTTCCATGACGGCTGCACCTTCTGCCCGAGCTTGGCGAACACCGTGTTCAGCGCTGCCGCTGCAAAATCCACATCCCAGCGAGCAATGAGCAACGATGTGGGTACTCCTAGACCGTCCGATGGGACGATCGGACGGCCAGGAATCTCAAGCCTGAATTATCCGTATCTAATGCATAGGCGGGCGGTAGCTGTGTGCTGCTAACCCTTGCAGTTTTGAAAACGATACAGATCATCAACCGATGTTGTACATGTAGCAGTTGATCGGCTCGAGAAGGCGTGCAACAAAAAATTTCAGCAGAGATCAATTAGAGAAAAGCATGTAGATTATCATCCAAGTTATTGTGCATTCCGACAGCAAGACTATTCATATATCAGCAATGCAAGAAAGAACAAAAAAAAACAGATTGTTCAAAGAAATTTCAAGGCGATTTCTTGCATTTTTACAGCTAGTTCCATCAGGACAACACAGCTTTGAAAAACTACATTTGTTTTCATTCATGATTAAAAAAAAAGACATGCTTACCTTCGGTCGGATCAGTACTCGTCGTCCCCTGACCCTGAACAACCGCTGCTGCCAGAAGCGGCAGCAGGAGCACATAGCCATGAAGGTGATGGCTCACCCTCAACCTGAACCCCTTCTCCCTCCTTGTCCTCTTATCCAAGCTCGATCAGATTAGCTTCCCCTCTCTGCGAGAAGCGGTGACGTCGTGACGATATAGTTGAGACAGAGCTGCATGCGACGACTCCTGCAATTCTGCATGCAAGTCTCTAGTTTGTTCGGTTCATCAAACGGCGACGCGCGCGAGCGCGGTTGTTGCCGCCGCGGGCTTTGGGCATGTAGGACTAGGAGTAGGAGGACTTGGAATGGCCCATGTGCGGCGGCCGCCCAGCCATTCAAAAGGGTGCGTGTGCATGTGCAACTTTGACGACGCTCCATTGCTCCTCAACGCAACGGGCTGGTCTTGTAACTTGTTTGGCACAACATTTATAGAGTTTTGCACGGACAAGTTCTCTCTCTCTCTCTCTAAAAACAAAACAAAACAAAGAAAAAAAAAACAGATCTAAGCAAAGAATGAGCAATTGAAAAGGCGGTTATAGACTAACGTTTCATCAGATCCGTTTCCTCCACGAGAAGCTATTGATCATTCGTATCCATTTGCTCTCATGATCATCGTAGAAATAGACAATAGATATATAATATAGGGTCCAACTATCTCTTTATTAGATCTGTTCTTAACTAAATCAATCACAAACATCTTACCCCATCCCTCTATATATAGGGGTCTTGGGATGAGATAAACCATTTTCTCTACTCTGAGGAGATAAAATCTTATCTCTACTTGAATTAGGATTAACCCATAAAAAACTTATCTCCTAGAGATTTGTTTCCTAACAATCTCCCTTAGGCCGATCCTTGATCAATTCATGTCTCATCAAAAATCCTACCAAAACCTATTGGGAAAAAGTCAAGGAGAAAGAGTACATAGATGTTGTCGTTGTCTCGTTAAAAACCTTTATACAAGTAACAATAGCTCCACTCGCTAAAGAAAAAAAGAGTGCAACATCATGAACTAACCGGTCCATTCTCTAAATGTTTTGGGGTGCTCTCCCCCTGAACTCTACAAACATCAAAGTTTTCTCATCCTAATTCTCTGAATAAACTTCCGAGAGCTAACAGCTGAGAGAGACTAGGTGATCAATCCACTAGATTATCACTTGACTTAAATTGTTATTCACTTCACCTCTTGTCTGGAGTCTTTGAAGTAACTCACTTGTATTAATGGTGTTAGTTTACCAAACCAATCTTTCTATGATAAGCCTTCGAAACAAGTCTAAATGATCATTATTGAGTCAATGCCCTAGGTATAGCACATACTTCCCCTGACGACAACTTATGTTACAAACCACTACTCTCATCATAATCAACATCCTCGGATGCATATGCAAGCAAAAATCCATCAGATCCTCAAACCATTAATCTCAGAGACTTATCATATTTCACCATTGAAACGAGAATAGGAAATATAGAGAGTAATCTATCATTATCATTATCATGTACCACAATACCACATTGTTATGCAACACAATCTTTTTATCCTTCCTAAGCATAACCCATCAAGTACTAGGTCTTGATCATTGCAACTTTTTCTAACAATGTCAACAATAGTTGGAGCTAACAAGATCAACCACAAGTCTTCTAATGACCTGTTGTATTGATCAGAATAACTAGCTAGTCCAAAACTCAAGCACTATGAAGATAACATAGGCAAACAACACCAAATATACCAATTAGGTATCAGAGGATACACCGTTCAATCATCAAGTGAAGCAAATATATCATGAGTGATAATCGTAAGATGCACATGTGTTTACAGACCCCATACAATATTTTTTTGTTTCTCATTTTAATCACATCAGGCCATAGATGTGTCATTATCTTTTTAAGAGATTACATAATTATTGGTGTGCTTATACTTATTAATTATTTTAAATTTCATCAATGAGGTCTCTCCCTTAGAGAAAAATCCATCAATAAGATTTTCTCCCAACAAAGAGATGGTATTCTTAGTGGAACACTTATTTAGTATGATATTTACATGCTACAAATTTAATTCAGAGTCTATCAAGACCTTCTTATAGATTTCCTAAATCTATTAGTTTCATACTTTAGTTCATACATTTTGTTAGCATGTAACATTTAACTTATGTAGAATAGGTCTCAGCCAAGGACCTATTTGAACCATCACACATCACCACTTCATTATCTCAATAATAACCCATAACATCGTCCGTGACTTTCATTTGACGATTTAGTTCCGCCTCAATTGCATTTCATTTGAGCATCACACGCTCGTGCCGTAGATTTTTTATCTTTCAAAAATAATTGATGCATGGTTATTCCATATTCCCAAAAATGATTGATCCATGCCCTTTGAACTAGCGCGTGGTGTAGAGTTGTGTTATAGCCAGCGAGCAGTCCCTCCTGCTATTTTTAATCCTCCTTCCCTCTCCCTCCTCTCCGCAATTAATGGGAGATGCGAGGGTCTTTTCGCAAAATGCTGACGTGGTATGGTGCACGAGCAACAACGGTCAGTGAACCGAGTGTACGTAGCTAGCCAGGAAGCAGGAGCCGAGCAGCCGTGCACTAATGTCCTTGCAGAGTACGTCGTTAAGCTAAACACGAGTAGGAGTACTGTTTAATAGCAAGAGTTCCTCAAAAACCGTGCTACAAGCCCACGTGTCATCCATCCATCGACCGATCTCGTCCGTTGGCATGCACATGCATGCGTGCAGTACGACAGACCAGGTGCAGCTGCTACAGCGTACAGTACTTACAAACTTTGACCGCTAAGTATATATGCAGTAATTTTTTAGTATGTTATCAGATTTTCTGATCAAATCATTCAACATATATATGTAGTAAATTTTTTAGTATGTTTCTAGAACTTTATTAGAAAAATTTTAAGGGTAAATATGTTTAGCAGAATGTTCTTTAATGATCTTGTGCACAACTTCTACCAGGAAATTTTGAGTGAAGTTCATAAAACCTTAACGTAAAACTCTGATTATTGCAATTTGTTTCACGTAACTCTATGTTTTAAAGCAAAATATTTCATGAAACATAGTATTTATGTGAAATACTCATTTTCATTATTATATATGGTATTAATATATATTCACATGTAGGTAGATTCAAATGCACGAGGTTTCATGGAATAACTATCCGTTGATATATTTTTATAATCATCAGATAAGATCAATTAGAAAAAATAATAAAATAAATAATATTACTTTAATATCATTTCTAGGATCAACTATAGACGATTAGGGTAAAAGATTACGGAACTTAAAATTAAAATTTAACAATAACAAAACCCGAATAAATGTGTTTTCAGAATGACCACTATTTTGCCACAAAATAAATTATAGTCTAACTTTGATCGACCTAAAAATTTAACGAAATAAACTAGATAAAATTTACAAACAAACTCAACTTGAATCAACTCAATCAGACTTCTATATCTTGATATATTAATAAAATAAAATTACTGAATATAAGCTTGAACAAAACTAATTAAACCCAAATTAATTAATTATATGAGATCTAAAAATAATTTACCTATCAAACTTTTCAGAACATTAGAAAAACACCCTATCTAAAATTTAGATAAAAAACCACTCCAAATCACAAAAAAAATATAAATTAATTTAAATCGATTGCTTGGCATGCACAAAGATAAACAAAAATGAGAGATTAATTACCACATTAATCTTTTATAAACTTTATCTTTGTGCTTACAAAATTTTTTCAAAAAATATCTCTTAACTCTATGTGTTAAAATTTCTAACACCTTAAAAAAATAATCATAAAATCCTAAAGAAAAAGATGTAAATACCTTTAGATTTTGTAAACACTGCTCTACTTATTCTTGACTGTCAGATTTAAAATCAATACTCTAGATTGCGCCACATCACCAGACGCATAGAAGACCATAGAGTTCAACATATTTTCATAGAGAATTCCGCTCGTACATTGTTTCCACGCCACCACACCAATCCTATGATTGACACGTGTCTCCGAGATCTCCTGCGCCTCGTGCATGTGCTCGCTACCACATTGGGCCCATACGTCAGCTCCATATCCTTTCGCGCCCGCTCACCTTTGCTACTAGGCCAATTTCTCACTATCAACTCATTTCGTTGACCTGCTAACTCTCGACCTATCTGCCAAGTCAGCCCAACTAGTCGGCTTGCTAACTTTTGGTCTCCTCCAGCCTACGCCAACCCGCTCATGTGCTATTGCTAGCCTACTTTCAGTTGGGTCGTGCCTGTATCGTGCATTCAGTATGCCCGCAGTTTCATCTCATTATTCGTTATTCGTTATTATAGTAAACTCTAAAAATTAATTTATCTATTTTTTCCAAAATTTCTCTAAATTTTTTAGTAATTTTTAAATCTATTTTTAGCATTTAATATGTGCACACATATAAATTATAGATTTTTTATAATCGGACACACGCTCACCATAATATAAACTAATTTTACTATATACCAATTTATCAATTTTAATATAAATTAATTTTTCGTCACTTTTGATTTAACAAACACTTCATCTCAGATGCAACGTACTAACAATTGGATGGGAATTAAGGAAATGAAATTTTAATTTTCAAATGTCCATTTAAGAATTATTCTCACCGTATACATTGCTGAATTCTATACTGCAACGTTTGTACTGTGCATTGGATTAACATTTGAATAAACATTACAATACATTGTTTTTTTTTACTTACGGTCACGACCGTGTCACATCTCTGAAGCTCATGCTGAAATGTTGTACCTAAATTATCTTTAAAATTGTAGGGTTGCTACGAAAAATCTTTTATTCCAGAAAAATGATTTGTTTCTCCTTTTCCTTTCTTGAGATTGTATATCCTATCCAACAACCGATTTTTACAAAGTCCCACATCAACACGCAGAGTATAATCTAGTACGATTAAATTAGTGGTCACTTATTAATTAGTTTAGCTTTGGATGGTCTCGGATGGATAGATTTTTGGCCCAGCTATTTTACACTAACGGTCATTGCCAATTTTGGAGGATGTTTTCGTCCCAAATCCCTAAGCACCCTGGGGCGAAAATCAATCAATCGGAGGACCATCCAAAGCTGAACCGATTAGTCAAGGACGAAAACATATTTATATCAAGGATCATTACAATACATTGGACGGAGGGGGAGAGAATAAATGGTGTATATGGTTTACAGTGCTGATTCTCCAACCTAGCGGCTACCTCCTATTTGATAGCGTTGCCTCACCATCCACCTGCATCCATTGTTGCCAGATCCAACCGAGCTTAGTTCATCGGCGTCTAATTCAGGCCAGACCATCAACGATGAGGGTTTAGGGCTTAGGCGACGGTAGATTCGGTAACCTTGAGTTTAGGACATGCCAAATCTAGTGGTCATGGAGCTCAAGGGCTCTAGTTCCGCCGCAGATAAACAGCAGCAAGGAGGTAGTGAGAGGGGTTACGACCAACTTGGGAGATGTGCGGTGGTGAAGACGGCGGGAAGATGGTGGCCCAGCTCAGCAGCCCGAGAGTGACCAAGGCTGCACAGACAGTGAAGCCAACGCCCTGGGTGTGCACCCACACGATGGAGACGAGGCCAATGAAGCTGCCGGTAGAGTCGACGAGGGTGTACCGGTTATAGAAGTTCGCCTCCTGTCGCTGCTCATGGTGGTCGGCTTGGTCCGTACCCAGCGCAGGCGCGCGCGTGCTTGCTCGATGTCTCGTGTGAGAAAAAAAAAACACTACGCACACCACACGGGATGGTAGAGACGGGACACCGTCCTTTAGCATTTTTCTAATTTTAATACAACCACGTTGATCTCTAGTAAGTCCGGTGCATGCCAATCCCCCATTGCTCTTGTTGCTACACAGAAACAGTTTCCAGTGGAAGTGCTTGGGCTACGTGGGCGGCTAGCCCCTGATCGATGGTTGGAGACGTGGAGTGGGCGTCTCCCCTGCCGATTTGGGCGCTGGGGGACACCGGCCACAGCTTTGGGCTATGTAGGTGATGGGAGCCTGGGACTATGCAACTACGAATGGGCCAGCGTATGTTTTTATTCTGGGCCGTGCTCAATTGCACAAAACATTCAGTTCCATTCCCCGTTCCCCCCTTTCTGCGTACAGTTTAGATTGGCCCCACTCTATCAGTGAGTCAAAACTAAAAGAAAGATAAACGGGACCAAAATTGAGCACGAGAAAATTGTCGATTATGATTCCAGGTAACAAAAAAAAAAAAGATGTACGTAAAATAACTTGCCAGTTTCCGGAAACAAACAGTTGCTAACTCGATCGATCTCAAAAGGCCCTTCTGTTATAACAGCTTCGTGAATAAGCTGATAAGCTCCCAGCGCTCCACGCTGATGATGAGATCATCAAATTAATAGTGGCCACTAATCAGTTCAGCTTTCGATGGTCCTCCGATCGATAGACGGCATCTCGCATCATCGATTAGAGTATATCATACTCCACTATTTTACGTACCTGAAATGTGGTAGCGTACACTTGCTACTTCTGCCTATTCACAACGTAATGTAATGATTAAGATAATATCTACAAAATTAAATAAATTTTTATATAGAATAAAATATAATTTGACAAGTGATTAAATGAACAAAGAATAGAAAACGAAAACATGGTTTATACACAAATATCCAATACATAATAATAAGAGATGAATATAATTAAATTTAAATATAAAATAGTAATATTTACATTTGAATATTAGTATCTAGTGTCTTTAAAATACGAAGCATATAAAAATTATGGCCAGTGTGTGATTGTTCTTAGTAGTAGACCCAATGTCTTTTCTTAGTGATTCCATTCCAATCCTATCACCTCCACAAGCTCCTCCTTTAATTGGTTATTCTGTGCATATTTTTTTGGAATTTTTATGTACAAAAATCGTTGGACTGTCTGCAAATTCTATTCTATAATGTCCTTTTGTTTAAATTAAGCTCCTTTGTGGGAGCATCGAATTTTCTCGTACCAGCAAAATAAAGGAGGCTTTTTTTTTTTGACAAGGAAAGAGCTGAGTGCACACTGATTCTTCGGTACTTTACTTTGTCCTTAGGATTAGCAGACTTTTTGCAAGATCAATTAGAGATCCAAATGGAAGGGATGTGAAGAAATATTTTTGCACAACAACTAAACAGAAAGTAAATATCTTACAAAAGCAAACGAATTGTTTAACTGAAAAGATTGTGTTTGAGAATCGATTTCGTTTAAGTGCCATATAAAATGACCCGCTATGGTTGTTTAGCGGAGGACGACTTGTCATACAATGATGCAGACATGGGACAAATTTACAGCTGAAATGAGCTATGCTTTGCTTTGGCCATGCCACATTAGTGACTAATCTGAAGCATCTCCTCTCTATAATCTTGATAAGATTTGGCTCGGCATTTTTTTTACCACCCAGAGCTAGAACCAATCTGAAGCAGTACAAAAATGCAGTTGATCTTACATTCTTACGTGGTTGTTATCACTTATAAGGATCACCAGGATGTGAAGCGAATAAGTTGGAGGCGATCAAACTAAGCCAGAATTAAAAATCAGCCAGCCATATTAGACGCAGAAAAAATATCAACTAGATAAAAAGGCAGAGAAGGTCTCAGATCTGCTCTAATAATCTACAGCTAGATATAGAATTAAACATCTCATCGATCTGGATTTACAAAATTTACATGCATATTATTACACAAAAGAGGGGGGAAAGTAGTAGAAGAAGCAAAGAAACAAATGGAATCAAAGCTAAGAGAGCCTCCGGAAAGCAAGCGAGAACAGCAGCCACACGAGTACACGACACAACGCACGCCTGCACATCTACACGCCTCATCCTCATGGAGAGCCGGATGGGATCAACGGTACACTACATGGGTGGCGCCTCGGCTAGCTCGATCAGCTCAGACCTTCACGCTGAAGTAGGCGAGCGTGAGGCCCCCTTCGCCGCCCGAGCCGCCGCCGGTGAGCGCGCCGAGGAGGCGGCGGAAGGCGGCCGCGGGGCAGGGGATGCGCAGCGGGCCGCGCCGCGCGTAGCCGTACTCATGCGCGGCGAGGCGGAGCAGCTCGGCGATGGGCGGGCGTCCCAGCAGCTCGGCCGGCACCACGAACCGCTCCGTCTCCTCCCCCTCCGCCCCCACCTCCACAGGCACGTGCCCCGCCGGCACCTTCCCTCCGCCCACCGACGCCGCCGAAACCGCCGACAACGCCTTCCCCCTCCCCGCCACGGCGCCCGGCGCCACCCTGCACGACCCCGTCGACACGCACGGCATCAACCCCTTCATCCTCATCGCCTCCCTCTCTCTTTCTCTCTCGCGCTCGCCCTCGCGCACAGCTCGCGACCGTGCAGTAGGCCAAGGAGGAGTAATAATGGGGGAGTAGGCGTGGCAGCGGCCGCGGCAGCGAGGAGGAGAGCACAGTGGCGCGTGGGGAGAGAGAGGGGGAGGTGAGGAGGACGTCGCTATATACCCGCGTGGGGGATTGGGCCCCAAGACGTACATGTGGGCCCACCTTATTCACGGGCCCACACGGCGGTGAGTGGCACCGGGTGCGGGTACGAATAGGACCACGAGAGAGTACTTGCCTCCGTTTTGAGTGGGATAGATAGGAGGCGGATCTGGTGCGCCGCCGCGGAACACCGCACGGCGTTCGTCACAGTGACCACCACTTGGGCACCGCAAAGTGGGGCCCGGATGCAGTCTCACGCCAACCCTACTGACACGCACACGTGTCGTGGTAAGCACACTAGCGACGCAGGCAACAGCGAGACGAGGCGAGGAGTCCGGAATCCAACCGGGGAGGGCTCCGTACCGCCACCGCCCCCCGTACGGTTCCGTACGTGCACGGAAGAAGGTACGCGTGCATGCTGGGGCCTACTTCCGTACGGTTACCCGTCGCCCTCCGTCCGTTACCGCTGAGGCCGACCGATGGATGGATCGTGTCGGGCTCCCCATCCATCCGCAGCAACGCGCGGGCGGAAATGCACTAGTAGTGCGGTGCAGGTACAGACACGGCGCGTGGAATCCGATGCCGACGTCTCCTGTTGCACCGTCTCGTCCGCACTGAATGCTTCACACCGCACCACACGCCTTCTTCTTCTAGATGCCACCTTCAGTTAATCAGCTCACGCGTCCTGCTCCGACCATCTAATCACACTCACTAATCGTCAAAGTTTCCCAGCTGAACGGAAGTACTCGTGTCTTGTGGTGTTAATTAATTAACTCGATCTTATGGAGCAATTAATTACCACATCAATAACCTTCACTATAGTAGAAACTGATGTGTGGTGTAGTTAACTGCCGTATATACTTCTATAACCAGCTAAAACGTGCTACTCCTACACGACATAAACAGCTACCTAATCGATCTGAAAATAACTTTCTGGTGCCTACACAGAATAAATTATCAACTCAAGGGTATTTTTAATATTTTTTAAAATATCATCAATCCAATCTTATAGTAAAACAATTAATAAACTCATTATATATTATAGAAAGTGGCAATATCAATAATAAATTATTGAACTGAGACGATTCTCTTTTTTATAATGCACTACTAATAACTGCCGTATATACTTCTGAAGCCAGCTAAGATGAGCTACTAGTACATGACATAAACAGCTGTCTAATCGATCTGAAAATAACTTTCCAGTGCCTACTAGGAATAATGAAGCCGACCTGCCAGCCGATGCAGGCATGCAGCTAGCCATGAAGATACAGCTCAGCTATCTAGCTCATGTTTTCTTCTCCGAGATGAGACGGCACGCAAGAGACAGATCAGTGCTTGCCTTGCCGCTGATGCAACGCAAAGGTTGTGACCCAACAAACAGGGGAGCCTTCCAAGACGTGTGCATTCGAACGATTTATTTATTTTTCTCTCATGGGGAAAAAAGGAGGAGGTTAGCTTATCCTCTTTCGGCTGGACAGTACGACGCCGTACCAAATGCAGCCGTACGGCTGGTCTGGTAATGGCGTTTGGTTTTCGTTTTCGTTTCATTAAGATCAGCAGTTAGTGAAGTATGATCAGTGCTGAGTGCTGTATTACTTTATTTTTTTTAAAAAAAATATGTTGGGCCGTTGTGGGCTCAATTCACACTTCTGTTATAGTGTCATGTTCACAGAGCAATCACTTTCTCTTTCCTAATGAAGAGAGATTGAGAGGCATAGATATCGATCAGTCTTAACCGGGGTTTTGTTAAAGGAAAAGACTGAAGAACAAATGCTCTGTGAATTCTGTGGTGTGTAATGACTGATAACTGCTGCATCTTAGATGTAATGATTGATTATGGGCGGCTTTGTGCATCCGAAATGCAGCAGCCGGTTTATCCGTTATCTAAAAAATGACTGAAAACTGCTGCAGGAGTCGACCAAAACTCAGTTCATGTCACTGAAAACTGACTTGCGGGGCTCACACACACAAGCTGCAGGACAAGAAGAGTTCAGAGATGTTTTCCTAACAGGCCCACCAGGTAGTTGGGCCAGCCCAACCCAGATAGTTTTATGGTATGTCCAATCAGGGCCGTCAGAATTTGGTCCAGAAATTAAACAATCACTCGAGAAAGTTGAACTTACCGGAATGTCTGATGAGACGGCTAGAATCTATACGCAGCAAAGAAGATAAGAGCAAATCACCTCCAAGAGACCAAGAACTGTTACTAATTCCCAACCAGGCACAGGGAATTGATAATTGATGCATGTGTTTTATTTTTCCTGTTCCAAAAAATCCATGGTCGTTGATCAAGATTATATGGGGTTCGTGAATTATCTGGGGATGGCAACGATCTGGAAGGGGATGACTACGAGATCAAGATTAATTTTTTTCTAGTACCGTCTACGTCGCTAGTGATAGAGACTAATAGCCAGGAAAAGGAGAACAAAAAATGACTTATGTTCCAGCAGCTTGCTCCGATATGACATTTGGTTCAATTTCTCCAACACAAAATTCTACATAGTATCCTGGGCCAGCACACTGGTATGTATATATAACGTGGTTTAATTTGTTGATTTTTTGTTCGTCATTTTCTCAGGCCTATGCTTGCTTCGATTTCCTCATTCCTTCCTTCTTTTGTCCTGGTGATGTCTTTTGATGAAGAGAATCAATTCTCGTTTTGATCTTCCTCACGGTCGGGTCATGCAAGAGGCTATCTCCGTCTATGGTCATTTTCGAATGTTTACGTGCTCTCGATCGATCTTGTGTTCTGCAGGAGAAATACTGACATACAATTTGCTAGCAATAGCATCAGGGAGATTTGGATTGAGTTCGGCTAGCTAGATTGCAGCGATGAAAAGAAGAAGAAGACGAACAAGAAGAAAAGAAGAGGTTCAGTGGACAAAACTGATGAGACAATTGAGGATCATCCAAATCTGATGGAACATACAGCACCCAGGATTCGGGAAATCGAAGTTTCGTCGCGTTGCACGTGTCTGCACAGGTGCGACTTTCTTCACGTACTTGTCCAGGATCGGAAGAAGAGAATGCGTGCAACTTTTGCATGTAAGGTAAAATATGATGGGCCCTTTTTTCAGGATCTGCTCCCTCGTTGATTCCCTGGTCTCGGTAACAGTTATTCGTCCCGGAATCGAGACGTGCCTTTCAGACAGATAGCGTCGTGAGCGAATCAATCTGGACATAGTGTGTCAAGTCTGAAACCAATGTCGTTTCTGCATCCCTGTCACGTACACGGTAGCACATATACCTAGCTGGCAGCTGCCCGGCAGCACAAGCTCCTTTTCTATCTGCGTCACTGGCAGTTACGGATAGATGGGTTCGGTCAGAGCATGGCTCGTTTGGCTACGCGTCAACGATGGGGCCACACCAGTGCGCTCGTCACGATCAGGAGACAGCGTGTGTCACGTTCCTCAGCGTGAGTAAAGCAATAACCACAATCTAAATTACGATACGAAAATTTAAATTACAGAATTTAAATTGTGAAATTTAAATACAAATTTAAACTATGAAATATAAATTAGAACGGGTAAATTAATTCCAAAATATTTCATTGGTTGAAATATGTTTACAAAGCTTTTATAAATCTTACAAAATACTCTAAGAATTCTAAAAGAGCTCTCTAAAACTTTCTTTAACTTTTTCTTATTTTTCTCACTTTAACTCTCTCTAATACTCTCATCAACTATTTTCGAATGTTCTCAAATGTACAAAAATCCTCTTGCTTATGCCTTTTTTTATAAGATGATTGGTTACCTCTAAGACAATGTCTTAATTACCTTAAGGCAAAACCTTGATCCTTTAAAAATTTTAACCATTAAATTAAAATGGTCAACTCTGATTGTACCACGTTAGCTGCCACACGAAAAGCCACAGAGATCAATGGCCTTGTGCAGAAGATCCACCACCATAGCTAAACTCGTCACCCGTGCCAATTGTGCGTTGCCACGTGTCGAGATAGGATCTTGTGTACCGCTCCCTCATGCTCACGTGCGCTTGCGTGCACGCATGACTGGCTACCTTCCGCTCCGTCTAGGCCATGCCCTCCACTTCACAGATCGAAGTTGCCTCCCTGTGCCCTCACTAGGCTGTGCCTCCCATGTGGGCGCCTAGGCCGGCTCCGCTTGTCCGCTTAGGGCATCGCTATAGCTACTGCTATAGGCCGTCGTCTCCACATGCCGCTGCTATGTGTTATTGGGCTAAGCTAGTTGTCGCTCGACTGGATCAATTCCTTCGTAGAGATGTTGGACCCACCGATCCAATTTTGGTAAAATGCTCAAAATCTAGATCGAATTCCTCATAGAAGTGTTTTAAAAAATTGTTTCGACTAATTACTGCTTAATAACTAATAAAAATCGGTGAAAATTAGATAATGTGTTTTTTGATAATTTAAAATTTTAGTTTGAGGGCTCCTTTGGATTTGAGTGTTTCATAGGAATTCTTAAGGATTTAAATCCTTTAAGAAAATTTTACATGATTTTCGTAGAAAACAGTTCATTTCCTCTAAATTTTATGTCAAATTCCCTAGGAGACCTTACCGAGGAGTCTTTCGGTACGAACTGGCTCGAGACGGCAAATAACCGTGATAGTTAAACGGTTATCGTAAAGTTTTGAAACCCTACGAAGAAAAAGAGTGAAGAGCAAAGTACACGTGTGAAACAACTCTTTAGCTACAGCCATCCTAGCCATTCATTTTACAGAGGCCGGGGGGGGTGGGGGGGGGTGGGGGGTCATCCTTTTCATCAGCTCGCTCGCTAGCTATCTAAGCTACCTCCTGCGTCCAGTCAAGTCAAATATTTGCCCATTAAAAAAAAGGTAAAATATTTGTGCTGACAGTGATTTCAAAGGGATCGATGATTGGGCTCCAATTAATTAATCTCCATTAATTATGCAGCTATCTTTTGTTCCTTGCTTGAACTAGCAGTCCTTTACGTTCTCACGTCATAGGAGCTAAGCTAAAGCTAGCTACTAGTGGTCACTGATCGAGCCTGATGGGTTGGTTTCCCTGCCCATTACGGCGTTTTGACACGTTTTGGGCTCAATTTCTCAAACGCTAAAGTTGCTTAATTAAATTTAACTAATAGTTGCAGCACACGCTGGTATGTACAAAAGCCGTCTAAATTCCTTTTTGAATTGGCGGATCAACTGACGCCTTTAATTTGATTCTTATTTTGCCTTTACTACGAATAAAGGTAAATTTTTCCTCCATGCTCACGATCGAGGCTTTCTTCGTTAGTCATTTTCAAGGTTTAATTAATTTACGTGCCAGGATCACTTTTCGTGGTGTTGCATCTGCGCGTGCCACTTTAGAGGAGTATAAATATATGCAACTTGGTAAAAATAATATGGGCTAACTTTGTTTAAGGATATACTCCTAAGATTTCATTAACTCGTTTGGCAATCACAAAGTGTACGTTCCTGTCAATCTCAGATAGCAGTGTTAGTAATATATCTTAGACAATATATGTATATATTACATACTATATATTAATTTTTTAAAAAAATATACATTATTAGCATATGATTTATTTCATGAGATAACCAATATTATGAATCATGATACGAAGATATCAAATCGATAATATAAACAGATATCAAATCGATAATATAAACAAGATATCAAATCAATAATATAAACATATATAGTGTGTATATATATATGAGATATATCTACTATAAAATACTATAGAAATTTTATATATTATTAGTTAATATTAAGTAGTATTTATGTGGAATACTTATATTTAATATCATCATATTTTCTAACATATGTATTAACTTATTTTGTGACTTAGTTTTCATATTTGCTATAAAATATATAGTGGTATATGAATGATTAAGATAGAATTTACTACTATAGAGATTTTATATATCATCAGTTAATTTTAAGTACTGTGGAATACTTATATTTAAATTTAAGATCATCATGTTTTCTATGTAGAAGCTTATTCTCTGTAACAGGATAGTTATAAAATTTGTTTTTGTATTTGCTATAAAATATATAGTGATATATGAATGATTAAGATATAATTTGCTTCTCCTATATCTTTAGCCCTCTCGATATAATGTATTATATAAGTGTATGGTCATATCAAGATAAGAGTTAATCGTAAGCTTATAATATATTACATGACAGGATGATTAAGGTATTAAGAGTATTATATAAGTTTCGTCTTGAGCTTGATCGATATTATAAGTTAAAGAGATTCATACATGAGAATATTATAGGTTTAGCTAATATGATCTTTACGTATACTTTATTGTTAATATATCTTATTAAAAACTGCTATTAACATGGTGGTCGAAAAGACCTTTTTGGGTCACAACCAAATATACAAAACCGACAGGGTTGTACGCTTAACTGGTTAGAATACTTATTCAATTTTGATTCAAATAAGGGATTGATTCGAATATAGATCTGAATAGACTCCTATCTGACCACGATCCTCTAAACCTAAGTGATAAAACATATATATATATAGGGGTACGGGGAGGTCGAGGAAAAACAACTCTGTTCATCTTAAGTAAAACCCTAGCCACCACCTTTTGAGTTATTTATGAGTGATAGTATACCCGTAATCGGATGTGTAGATACTGGTGGAATCACTGCTCATTGCGACGTTGATTGGCATAAGGATCTTAACAATCGACTACTTCGTATATTATCTCAAACGCAAGCATGGTTGGGTTAGTTTCTTCAACCATACTTTCGCTATATAGCGCATCTCGTGATAATAATCTATGATTCATTCTTCACATGATGCTCTAATATATGCGATAAAAAAATATTTTATAATATTAGTCTATGCCTTCTTCTACAAGTATTACATAATCTGGACCGAGTCAGCAAAGAGAAAACGTTTTTTTTTTGGTACAGAAAAAAAAGCTGTCTGAATTCTGTCACGTACACGGTAGTAAGTAGTAGTAACACACCTAGCTAGTCGCAGCTTAATAAGCTGGTTGGCTGACTGGCTGGGTGGCGCCGTGATCCATGTCAACGTTTTCTGCGTCAATTGGGCTCGATCTGTCTACGAGTTAGTGAGTTACAGTATAAAGTATTCGGTTTAGGCCCGGTCAGAGAGACTCGTTTTGTTTTGGCAACGAATGAAAGACCGGTGAAGGTATTGGACGACGACGACGGCGACGCTAGTGGATGCGCCGTCGCCATCGCGTGCGCTCGCTCGCCTCGTCTATATATGCATCGGCTCTTCGAGGAGCCACACATACTGCTACATGATTAGCAAATCATTGCAGTAGTTTCGACATCACCTCGAAGCTTTCTAGTACGTCTCGCCGCCGGCGAACGAACGAACGCCATGGTGAGCTGCAGGAGGAGCAGGGTGGTCGCCGGGCAAGAAGCGTGCGAGCGGTTAGTTCCCGGCTGCTGCGGCGGTGGCGATAAGGCGTCGTCGGCCGTGCCGAGAGGGTGCGTGGCGCTGTTGCTGGTCGGGGACGGCGGCGGCGGCGGCGGCGAGAGGGTGGTGGTGGAATTGCGCGCGCTGGAGCGGCCGCGGGTCGGGGCGCTGCTGGAGAAGGCGGCGAGGGAGTTCGGGTACGACCAGAAGAGCGTGCTGCGTGTCCCCTGCACCGCCAACGAGTTCCTACAAGCCGTCGCGGCGGACGGAGCTCCGTGCCGGCGATGACCCTGTCTGGCCGTGTTTACGTGCACGACGTTCGTGTTCGTGGTATGTACAGGGGCGGGGCTTCGTGCCTTCGTGTACGTGTGTAGTGGTCAAGACACACACACACACACACACACTTAAACTTGCATAGGACGTAGAATAGAACCTAGAACACGCATGACTTTGCAAGTGTTTATATTGGAGAGCCAAAAGCCGATTCCTCCACCTTCAAAAAAAAAAAAAAAGCGGATTGCACCAAATCAACCGCTCTCTTTTTACTCGCAAGCCCCGTTTCTGTCCTGGTTCAGCTGCGCCACTTCGTGCCGGCTACATCCTTTCTCGACACGATGCTGCACGCTGACCATCTCCGCGGGTGAAATTTTGCCCTGGCGTGTCGCGTGGGGCGCATCCCTCCTACGCTTCAGCCCTCGGGGGGTCCTGCCTTTCCTTGTAGCCAGCCGTACTTCGTCGTCGCAGTGGACATCCGTTCCGTGCGCGGCAGCGGCTGTATCTGTCACATCTCCATGCGTAGTACCAGCAGCTCCTCCGCTACCTAGTCCAAGCACTAGTACCCCGCGCATGTACGGGTGAGCCTGGCCACACCTTAGCACATCGCTTATCCAGCAATCCTCAGTCAATGCTCCAGCCCGTCTCTCCGGGACCCAAAAACCCATCACACATTCAGACTACTGGCTACTAACCCAGTACTCCCTCTCCGTTTCCTATTATAAAATATTTGATTTTTTTTTCAACATTAAACTTCTTTTTGACAAGTTTATATTTCAATATCTATAATGCCAAATTAATTAGTTCTATTAAATATATTTGTTTTGTATTAAAAATATTGCTATGTTTTTCTATAATCATGGCTAAACTTAAATAAGCTTGACTTTAAAAATAAATTAAAATATCTTATAAAAGGAGACAAAGGGAGTAACACTCACCCATACTCCGTGGTGCGAGAGTGAATTGCTGAACAAATATTGGTAACTTTCGTAGACTTCCACGTGGCTTAAATGCTGTTTTGCTGGAAAATGCTAGGATTGTTGAGATGTGGTATTATCCTCTCTGATGGATGGGGATACATTGTTGAGATGTTAAAAGAGTATATTCATTATCTATATATGAATGGTATGTAGCGCGTTTGCTAAAATCTCAGTCAATTCGTTGAACCCTAACTACAGCAGAACCAGAAACTGTCTTACAGTCTAGATAGTAATGCCTTCACACATGAGCTCAGTTAGCTCGTGTTGAAGTCAAAATATAACTAAAGCCCGGACGATCTGGCATGGTGGAACGAAAAACGATGCCATATTCATCACTAGCCAATGCTTTCGTCATGGCCACCATGTGTCAAATACACTGAAACTGATGAATGAAACAATTCGGACGTGGAATTCCATGAAACCTTGGGACGGAAGAATCTAAACATTTTCATGTCAGAAAAACGAATATAGACCTTTTGGCAGCGCCCGATGAAGACTTAACTCACGTCATCTAGAAGGCCCCTCAATCTTCTGCCTCAACTGTTCGTAGTTTTGTAACTCCTCTATAGACAATGATGGCGCAATATCCCCTAATACCTGCGTAGCAATAAAACGAGTTGATATTACCAAATCATGCTTATTGTGATGCCCAAAACGATATGGGAGTCTTACTGTCATGAAGTCATTCATCTCAACAATGACGTCGTCAGCACTGGCTTCGCTGTTTCTTGAAGGATCAGCCTCAAGTGTTTTGGCCTTGAAATACCAGGTGTAAGTCCGACAGAGCAAAGATAAGAAAAAACCAGCTAAGTGGCAATGGACAACGGACCGCTACTACTCACCAAGCACTTAGCAGCATGATACCATGCGTCTGCGCATAATGCGTAGATATCAGCACCAGTAAAGTTTGGAGGACATTGCCGAGCAATTGACAAGAGAGAAACATTCTCATGGAGCTTATACTTGCGTGTCTGTGCCTTCAGGATCCTGCACATCAGTTACAGTTGGATCAAAAGGTGCAATCTTGCAATAAAATCTGAAAGTTGATGAACAAATACTGATGGCAACCTTTCTCTATATGATGCATCCGAATTTACACCAACATAGAGAAGCTTATCAAAGCGGCCAGGACGGAGAAGTGCAGATTCAAGAAGGTCAGGCCTATTTGTAGCTCCAATAATGAAAAGATCCTAGAAAAGAATTGTGAAATTGGTTCCCCTTCATGTCAAAGCATCTCAGGAAAAAAAGTAGTAAAAAAATTGATATGAGCAAGGAAATAACCTGACTGTCATCACTCAACCCATCAATCTCAACGAGCAACTAACAAAGAGTCAAAGAGAGGAAAGGGGAAACTTAGACCACGAAGTCCAATATTTGAGCTGTTGAGATAAAGAAAAAAAAGAGTGTGACACCGCCTCAATGATGAAGACAACCATACCTGTGAAACTACTCTATCCATCACACCTGCAGAATCTGAGGAGGATCCTCGTGCAGGAGCAAGGGAATCAAGCTCATCAAAGAAAATTACGCATGGCCGTGCAGATCTTGCCTGAGGTTGACAGAAAAATTGCAACCCTAAGCATATATGCCCATCTTATGGCAATTGTATGGTTCTCTAAATCAAATTTACCTTCTCAAAAATGTCCCTAACATTCTTCTCTGATTCTCCAACATACATGTTAATCAATTCTGGACCTTTTACACTAAGAAAGTTTAAAGAGCACTCTGTTGCTACGGCTTTTGCCAATAATGTCTGCAAATGGAAACATAATAATAATGAGCATGTATAACGTTGCTTTTGGTTGTACTTATCTTCTTTGGACACATGGGAATAAATGAAAAGGTAAAGCTTAATAAAAAAATAAAGTATAAAACAGTACAACACTGTAAACCTACCTTCCCTGTGCCGGGAGGTCCATACAACAGGACACCTGATCGCTTCCGCAATCTAGAAGAAAAAAGGTGCTTGTACAACAGAGGTAACTATAGCATAAAATAGAGGCAAGTTACTATTCACAAACTTACTAAACCAGCTTCACATGTTCAGGTTATAATAAACATTTTATTTGCATCAATAGAATGTAATCATTACTATACCCAAGGATGAACATAAGAAAACTTTACCTGAATAGTATCTAGAATAACCTTTTTCACTTCCTCAAGACCACCAACGTCCTCCCATTTGACATTTGGAACCTATAGCACATAAATTTTCAAATCAAATACTTGATGAAAGCAAGTTAAATCATGAATACTTGGGGACAGGGCTGTCTGCTAATGGGTCTGAAAGCTAGAAGAATATAAGATATCAAAAGACAGGAAGTTAAAATGTCTTACTTTGGGTGTACCCAATGCAGCACGATTCCTTTTCTTGGCCCGTTCTAAAGAAGACAGAATATCTTGTTTGCAAAAATGTTTTTCATTTTGAGTGGTAGGAGAGCTTGTAGGAAGGATGCCTTCAAGCTTACTGCCTTCGCTATTATTTTTCTCCATTGCAACTTTATGTGCAAAAGATATGCCAGCGTCTGCAACCAATGCAAGTATATCTCGGGGCATGAAACCTGACGTTTGTACTGCTAAATCTTTTACAAACTTGTCATTGATACTCTGAAATTGAAATAAAATAAGCATCAGATGTAACGCAAAAGTACAAAACTTCACTTTTGGATCAATAGCGAGAAAATCCAACCTCATCAGAAGCCATTGAAACACAACGGAGTGTTTCAGATATCAAGTTTCTCCTCTGTTCTTCGTTTATAGTTTTCATGTTTATCTCATGAAGGAAACATCGCCTAATTGATTGTTGCATTCCTTCAGCATGATCTGCAGTTGCAACTAGTATAACTTGAAGCGAGCTTACACATTGAGGTTCCACAAGGTACTGAAATAAAGGGATATTTGATGATAAGGAATATGACACAAATGGTCTTATACCACAAAATGAAGGCTAACCTAAAGGAAGGTGGAAGGAATACTTACTGGATTTCCATTTACATCTTTTGCTGGCGGCGATTCCATAGCAACCCAACATTGTCCAATGTACTGCTTGATGACAGATTCAATGTTTGCTGCAGTGCCAGATTGCGCAGATTGTGTGCCTTCGTTGGAGGATGTATTCCCAATTGCATCAAAGTGACGAAGAAGTATTATACATGGTGAATACCTTCATGAAAAAGTTATCCAGCTTAATTATGTGAACAAAGTAAATATCAGTACCTGAAGAAAACAAAAAAAAAACTACAGAAAGTGTTTGTGATGACTAAAACATGAATTCGTTTCAGCTGTAGAGAATAAGAAGGTAATAGGACACAACAAAATGAGTACTTCTGAGCTTCTTTTAAGGCAGCCACAAGTGCAGCTGGTGCCCCACTTTCTGATGAAGTCATTAGATCGTGACAGCTACACTCAACCACATGCAAACCAAAATGGTTAGCGACATGCTTGACTATTGCACGCTTTCCACATCCTGCACTTTTCACCATTTCCATTAGTAATGGTTCAGTTCAAGCTGAGTAGCAAACATTGAAAATAAATTTCTGGAAATTACAGTTGAAGTGAAATAACCTGAAGGGCCATATAAGAAAGTGGAGAACTTGACTTTTGGTAAAATGTTTGAAGGACATAATGCTGGTGCAATGATTGATGCTAAATGCTCCACTACTTCACTGTGCAAAGGAACTGATGCACCAGGAGAAGCAAACAAGCTGTAAGGGGGTATTGGAGAAGAAGCACCTCCCCCAAGAACAAGGGCTGTTTGATTACAGTTGACTCGAAGAACTGACTCATCTGATGGTTCCATGCCGGTCACCTAGTGCAGTAGTTAAAATGTTAACATATCAAGCTTACGAATGATTGCATGAAGCCAAACATAAGCTAATTGTTGGATCACCTTTCTCCAGCATATTAATTAACAGATGTATGGAGGATGACAGACAGGTAATTTACCTTGAAGTAAATCATATCACGAGGATGGAGTCTATTATCCTCCCTGTAGCATGCGAGGCAGGAGGTTGTGCCACATTTCCAATTGTTTCTTATTGAAAAAACATCTCCTCTTGCTAGGAACCTATCAAACCTAAAGTGCTCATTCAAAGCCTGGTCGATCATATCTTGGTAGTCACTTCCTCCAATAGCTGAATTTGCCTTCAGAGAAGCAAGCACACCACATTCAGGAATCCTCACAACAGAAACCCGCAAATGCAAAGCATGTCTCGGCACACGAAGGCATGGAAGAATATCTAAGTGAAGAGTAAGATTACTTCCTCCGCTGGCAGCCAGATCACTCTTGTCAACTTTAGAGCAAAACCTGAAAGGTTTATCTCCATTTTGCACAAGAAGCTTGAGACAAGAAATATGGACTCCCAGGTTGAATGCCAAAAGTGGGCTAACATAAGCGACCTCTTCATCCAAGTGTGGAAAGCCATTTGTTGGAAAAGAGTGACAGGGCAAGATACCCATGGCATTATCTGGGGGAGAGGCTACGGTAACAGGCTCAGTCTGTTCTGTTAGAGAATCATCAAGATATGGTTGATCAAGTACTACTGCTTTGGCAATCCTTCCGACATTATTGTCAGAATTCTTCACAAGCACCTGCAGATTAAAAGCTACATGTTACTTTCAGCATAAGAGATTCCTATATGCCGCCCAAATTTATGGGCTGTACACTAAGTCACTAACACACATATTTCATCATTTAGATTACCTGAACCAAGTATACATAAATACAACCATATGCTCACAAAGGTAATTTTTATATCACCATTGCTCTAGGCATCACTGCCCTTGTACGTATTACAGCTCAGTTTGCCTAAACTAAGCACCAAGTCCCATCCAACTAAACAGAACATTGTACAGGGACACCCATCTGTGATCATCCTAGTCCCACGAAACCCAACCGACTCCTCAATTTTCCTCCCAAGTGACCGAATCATCCGACATAACCATCCAATTGACACCAGACGATGTGATTTTTGATCCGGGAGGAGCGGAAGGGGACCACTTACCGGCGTGCCGGTGACGACGGCGAGCCGGCGGAGCGCGTGCACGGGGAGGGCGAGGAAGGATGCGGCCTCCCCGAACTCGCCTCCGCCCGCGGGCAAGGAGGATGGGAAGCGGAGGACGCCGGCCCTGAGGCGCACCGGCTCCGGCGGCAGCGGCGGCGGAGTGGCCGACCCGCGGCGGTCCCCCGGAAGCGAGTCGAGCAGCGCCTGCGTGGAGGCCAGCACCAGCGGCCTCCTCCGCTGCCGCCTCTCCACCATGGCCGCGCGCACGAGGAGGAGAGAGAGTGAGAGAGAGAGAGAGAGAAGAGGAGAGTCCAGAAGAGGAAGAAGCGTAGAGAAACCACCAGAGTTGAAATCGACAAACTTAAGAGCAATTTTGAGTCTTTAAGACGAGACGACGAGAGGAAAAGCCGTAGATGTAACGAATTTCTGTCAAATTGATTGTCGGGATGGTTTAGACTTCAGATTTTGTTACAGTTGCAAACTTCGATTTAGTGGAAATTAGAGTAAAAGCTAAAAAAATATGTGTGCAGTTTCAACAAACAGAGAAAAGGAAAATTTGTAAACGAGCAGAATCTGGGAAGCCCATATATACATTGATTCAGCTAGCAGATCAGATTCCGCCCAGCCCAATAGCAGAATCTGCTCTGCCTCTACGGCCCACGTTTGTATAGTAGCAGTACTCATGGGCCCTACGGCCCAACCACACGCTCCACTGTCCTCCGCGCCGGCAGCGCAAGTGCAAAGCCTAGGCGCACCGGAGGGCGGCGGCGCAACCATACGGCCTCCGGTTGGGCCGCCCGCTCGGCTGCAGGAGGCGGCCGGCGTGGTTGTCAGCTAGGCACGGAGACGGCCGGAGACGACGACTGGCTTGATCGAAAAGCGTACGTGCGAGAAGACGGCAAATTGCACATGCACCCGGCCGCCGGTTAACCACTGCAATCTGCAACCGCAAGCGGCCAAACTCATCTGCCGGTCGTCAGTCAAAACGAAGACGCACACACACGTACGCGTGCACCCCTTGGCAGCAGCAATAACTCCCTACGACGTCGACGTATATATGCTCATCAATCAATGCGGCTGGGGACGGAGACCTCGAGCTTTAGCTAGCTTAGCGAGGAGACACGAACGAATTCAACGTTCTTGCTGCTGATTAATCCATCGAGCCGTGAACGCATGAGCGAGACATGCAGGCCAGCCCGGTCTACCGTAGCATGCAGCAGCATACGTACGTGCGTAATCAGGTCGTCGACCATATCCGCTGCGGCGCACACGGGTACGCGACGAGAAGAAACGAAAGCCCGGATCGTGTTCAAATGTTCAAAGAGAGGACAGCCTGCCTAATTCTTACTACGCGCGTTTGCATGGTTGCTTGCACGTCCGTCTAGAAGAAATAGGCGATGAAATAGTCTGAAAACTACGTTTGCCACGTCCGTCTAGAAGATCTCGTCGTCGTCGTAGTAGTTTGGTAGACGAGCTACGCGAATGTTTGGTTGGTTACTGTAATCGTATCAAATCAGGCTTCGTTAGCTAGTCTTCTGGCCCTAGTAACTAACCAAACCTTGACCTTGTACAGTTTGAGTAACTTATGCTTAAATGCGATTTCTTTCGGCAAACAGCGACAAGAGTATCTGCTTGGTTTATTCGATGGATGGGACAAATCACACGTATTTCTGCCCGATTTCGTCTTTCATATAGTGCAGATTCGAGCCTGAGAGTCTGAAACAACCTGCTATATATCAGAACAGTACATCGATGTTCAGACACTGATCAGGTGAATCACCCACTGCCCATCATTCTGCACCCGTCTACAGACTCCAAACTCCAAAGAGCTACTACTCCTACTCCTACTCATACATCATCATCACCACCACCGATCATCATCTTGAGTGAGTACTCGTACCACGTTTCGTCAGATCAGCTAGCTATCTGCTGCAGTCACTGCCACTGACTGCTAGCCCACATGGCCATGGCCGATCTCACCTCACCTGCTAGCTCCAGCAGCCTACCTAGCTACTCCTAAGCTACTCTATCTACGAGGAGAGGATACGGGCGATCGATCCAAGACAGCAGCTGTAGCAGCAGGAAGAGTACGTAGGTGAGCGATCCTTCGCTTGCAATAAATCGGAAGGCGGCCCGCTTGCAATACTACCCCAGCGGGGAGGATTGATCTGATCTCAGTTTCGTTGCTGCACACATCACCCGGCCGGCCATAAACGTTGTCGTCCTTCCCGTCGTCGTCGGACCTGAACTGAACAGGGATGAAATAATGCAGAGGCTTCGAGCGAGCAAAGGCGACGACGACGACGACGACCCATCTCTTCTCACCTGCCCCGTACTGTTCATGCGGATGGGTTCCATCCATCCATCTATCCATTGGTGAAGTGATCGTGCCATAATTTTCAACCACATAGCCTCACATGTCAAAGACATAATTTTTGCCTAGGATATGACTAGAATTTTACCAGAGATGCTTCTTGTGGCAAGCTACACCTTGTCTAAGTGTGAGGTTTGATAATGTTAGACATCAACCAAACATTCTCTAATTTTATGGCATCAATCAAACGATTTGCCTAACAAATTATAGGATGCCTAAAGTTTTGTGTGATAAATTGAGGCAGTTAACAAACAACACTATCGTGTTCAGACTCAACGCTAGACGCGGGCAAATAATTAAGTCCAATATTCTCCATTAAAACAAGCCCGTTTGTGATTCAAGGTACAATTGCCATCTATGCTTAACACTACTATAATTTTGAACTTAAAGTTGAAAATCCAAAAAAATAAAGATGAACCAATCAGCTATGTTAACGAAGTATGGGCAGTTTTCCATTGTCTAAAATCAAATCAACCCAACTGAGAATATTTAATTCGGTAAGCTATTTTATACGGTATTATTAATTAAAATACATGATTCTAGTGTCCAACCACAAACTGCCTATGTCAAAAAAAATGATAGCTCTATATATGCCAATTATATTGTTACCACAAGAATTTGGAATTAGAGTTTTGAATATATCGTTATAAATATCCAAATACTTCATCTGTCCCATAAAATAAGAACTTATAGGATTCAAATATTATCCCATAATGTAATGATTTCTAATATTATTTACAGTACTACTTATCTCATTAATCACTTTTTATTTAAATTTCTTTCCATCTTACCCCCACCAACTATCATACACTCATTAATTCCTTATTTATTGAGAAACAATAAAATCTTTTCTTCTTATTCTTAATCTCTGCTAAACAATTCAAAAATAATTATATTGTGGGACAAATAGAGTATACTGTATATTTTTACTAAGTTTAGATGAAGATTTTGTGACTTGATGGAGAAATAACTATTTGAATTTCTCTTGGAACTTATATGGGTTTTCTGAAGTAGAACTATATATATTCCCTCTGTCCCTTAGCCTAAAAATTTATTCTATAGCTACCGTGTTTTTAGGGTAGAGTCCGCTAGAGTTCATTGCTTTCTTCTTCTTCTTGTTGTCAATAAAACAGTAGTAAACATGCCTATTAATAAATGGTATGGTAATCAGCTAAAAATGCATTTTCTATATATTTATATCTATCAATCTACGGCATAATAACTGGGATCTAATCCAACCATAGTGGACGTTGTGTAAATATCTTCCCTCTATTTAATATCGTAAATTTTTAGACCTTAAATACAAAACGAAGTCTCGTTTCAGTTAGTCCTCTCTGTAATAGATTATCAGAGTCAAATCCGACACCATGGAACTGATAGGATTTGCCGGCTATTCTGACTAGGTTAGGTTTGATTAATTATATTAGATCGTCTTAACTCACTTCTCAACCTATGCCAGCTAGCCATAATCTCTAGTAGTGAAATTTCAGACAGATATTCATCTCTTTCCCTTTCTTTCATCTCCACAGCGAATGAAATCTACCACTCCTTGCAAATCGCAGTACAAATAATTAAACCATGTACGTGTCATCTGCGATTAATTGCTCCAGCTAGTGACATCTCAAGACAGTTAATCCGCCACCATCAACAAGCTTGCCGCCGAATTTAATCAACAGTCTTCTCCTTGACACAACCTCACCTAATTAGCACCCACGGTCGCAAGTCCAAGGTAATTAATTAATTAAATTGACCGAAAAACAAAAATCCAAACAGATTAAATGAAAAAAATTAGGTGGATTGAGCTATCGGGAGTAAATACCCAAACGTGCCATATTAATTAGTTTGTTCAATTGATCGAGAAGACTTTACTTGCACGGCCAGGCCAATGGATGGACGACACAAATTAAACTTAACTATAGCTAGGGAGAGTATTAATTATTTTGATCTGCTACAGATATGAAAAGAAAGAAATCGTCGTCGTCATGAATTATCGAAATTAATCGCACTAATTAACCGGAGAGCCCCATTGGATCGTATCTGCATGGATTAATGTGCATTAATTGAGATAGCTAGGTATACCGTATAGACGCATGCATCATTTCTACTACTGTCCCTTCGCCTTTCTTGCCCTGCCCTCGTCATTTGCCAGTTAATTACGGCGATAATCGCCATGCTAGTTAATTAATCAATCAATCAATTAATTCCCTTTCCTTTGCTGCCACGTATGTAGCTGGGTAGCTAGCTATAGCTCTCCTGTATACATTGATCGATGGTTGTTGTGTTCTTCACTGATGATGATTAATGCTGCGTAATTAAGATACGTAGATGTGAGGATATCTCGTTGGGTCGAGATGTTGCAGTTGGAAAAAAAATTAAGGATGCGACAAATTCGACAAACTTCAACTACTTTCCCGTCTTAAAATATAAAATATAGCTATATATGTTATTTAGGTTATTTAGTATATATTATTAAGATTTAAGAAGAAAGAATATAGTAACTATATGGTTGAAAGTAAATGATTATGGTAAAATAGGGAGAAATTTGAATATAAGTTGATTAATGCAACAAGTGACACTTTAAAGTGATAACTATTTTGAGATATATTTTAAATTCTATAAACACAGCCATTTTAGAACGGAGGAATTGCCAAGGCAACCATTTTAGAACTGACAAATTTATACGTGCAAATTAATTAGAATTGCTACGACGACCATTTCGTCTTGAAATTTCTTCAATTCGATAGACAGATGTGTACTGCTGTTTGTATTGTACTCCGTTTTATTTTCATTGTGTGAGTTGGAACTTGTTTTATTTCATATGACCGTAATAAGTGGAGTACAAGTACTAATTAAGGAGATTGCAAAAACCAAGAGAAATTGTTTTATAGTAGTACAATATATGAAATAAAGATATCTGAAAACCAAGTAAATGAAATGGGGAAAAATCTGTTTATTAATTATATATGTACTGTTCATGGTCCCACCTTGAATCTAGAAAATTGTAAAAAATAATAATGACCCGAGTTTGAACACGGGAGATGCTGCCGTTGAATTGATAGGAGTATGTTTTTAATTAGCAGAATAATTCAATTTCAGATTTTCAGCATAACTAAATTAATAAATTAATTTGATGGACACATATCATCACAATTGAATTGCATATTTATTTCGATTTGATGACTTATCGATGTGAAGCCAATAGACTAAAAAAATAACTATACTTACGATGAGTTCTTCTCCAGTTATATCCTATTATCACTGTAGCGATTGATAAACTTTGGTTACTTGGATGAGACAACGCATTTTTATAGTAACTTCACGGAGTGACACTAGGCATTTTTATAGTAACATTATGGACAATGACACTCGCGTATTTGCGTATATAGTATAAAATACAAGCTATTTACTACTTCACTAAGTGAACTACTCCATTTATACGTAGAATTGTGCTCGCCAGAGAGATACACTGCATAAATACCATAGAACATGCACATGCCAACAATTTTTCACGCAAAGATAGGTTCTGCCATGTATATACAGGCTAACATTATTAATATAAGCAGTAACTACATGATTTTCCTGCGTAAAATTACATGAAGCCATATTAAAAATTTATAATTATACCTAAGTATTTTATACCATTATAATTTAAATTCACTGTAGTCAACAACACGCCTTTACCCCTTTTCCATTTAACTTGGTCTTACACTACTTTCATATAGACGTCGTTTTACAGATCACTTAGGCCCGTTATTTTCATCTTGCACAGGCATATTTCTTAAGTTCTTAATAGGTGTGTAAGTGTTTTTTTTTTCGAAATTTTCATTTGTACCATCAAATATTATTAACATAATCAAATAATATATCATCCATTTGTTTGTACCCTCAAATATTATTATAAAAATCAAATAATATATCATCCGTTCATTTATACAAACAAAAAGAATGGGGCCTTAATTTGGAAAAGAAGATTCAATATAGAAATGATGTTTTTATGGTTATCACAAGAATACTTTTGAAGTTATATCTTCAACTGTTATTATCAACATACATGATTAGACAAAAAAAATTAAACATGTACTATTTTCAGCCATTCTTTTTAATATAATATTTGGTTCAAACGTCAAAAAAAAACAAAAGGACAAAATTGACAAAAGACATATTTCAACTAATTAGTTTGTACAGCTACAATTTGAAGAAAAAAACAACAATTAATTAAGGAACAAAAGGGATTAACAAAGATTGGACTTCTATATATTTGCCCAGCTGATTTGATCCTACGATCATAATATCTATAAGTTTTTTCATAAGACTATAGACCTACACGACTGATCTGAATTAGTAAAACTTATCAGAATGTTTTGTATCACTGAAAAAGAAGAGAATTTAACTGAAAAAAAATCTTTTCCTTTTTTTCTTCTTTCCAATATGTCTTCTCCGTTCACTCGGCGTCGTCGGCCGCCGCATTGAGGTCAATCTTGGGCTTCTTCCCGGTGCCGTCGCCGGCGAGAGCACCGGCATCCCGGGGCTTCCCGGCGAGCGGCGGGACGTTGCCGGCGCAACGCGGGCACCGGGGGTCCGCCTCTGCGATGAGCACGTAGGTGAGGCAGGACGGGCAGGCGGCCGCCCGCATGGACGGACTCGCGGGCGTCGCCGTGCCGGCGGGCAGCAAGCGGTGGCGCTTGCCCACGGAAGAAGAGGACGACGAGGTGGACGACGCCGATGACGACGACGTGGCCGGGGAGGCACCGGTCGCGGCGGCGGCGGCCGCCCTCCCGGCCGTGGCTCGCTCAAGCGCGGAGCGTACCATGTCGAGCGTGCAGACCGCGGCCGACGTCGACGTGGCTGTCGCGGCGGCGGAAACCGCCGGCGGGGGCAGGTTGAGGTCTTGGTGGCCGCCTTGGACTCCCAGTAGCCGAGGAGTCAGAAACGTCTTGCCGGACTGCAAGAAGATAGTGAAAAAAATCAGCAAACGCCAGCATCTTCAAAGATCAAACCAAGAACAGGGCAGGAGAGCCTCATGAAACTGAAAACCAGATGGAAAAAAATATTTTTGTGTCGAGCAGATGAAGAACAGAGTATTTAATATCCAAATACTCGGAAGAAATCCCACAAAATTAAGCATGCAACACATAAACCGATCTCTTTCCGTTCCAAACAATGCGAAATTGGTTTCTGATCAAAGCAAAAACAATAACTTAAAGAATGGAACAGTTGTCTCAAATTTCATCTACAAAAGCACGCACAAACTCAAACTGAAATTCTGAACTCACCAACGCTCACGAGATCACAAGAGAAGGGAACAACCAGAGAGAAAGAGACTCGCCATGAGATCAAGCCGCCTCTCCCACCCTGCGGGCACGTTCACCTCGAGGTCGACCACCTCGTCCTCCCCGCCGCCGCCTCGGCTTCCCCCTCCCCCACCAGCGTCCCCGCCGCACCCGCCGAGCAGATCCATCGTCACCACCTCCGTCACCTCCGCGGCGCCCCTCTTCCCGGCCTCCCCGCGCAGCAGCCTCGCGACGGAGCTCACGTCCGCCGCCATTCCCCTCTCCCCCGTGGCGGTTGCTCTGCTTTTCTCCGCGTCGCCGCAGGAGGAGGAGAAGAATCGAAGGGAAGAAGAAGCGGTGGTGGGCGCAGCGGTGGGACTGCGACCCATATACGCAGCGGGCGCGCCGCCGTGGCCGACAGGTAGGACCCACGCGTCATGGACGTGGAGGGGGTCAATGAATACACAGGTGAAGGGAATGGACGGGCACAATTTATTGGTGTTGTTGGGAAATGGTTGGGGGAATTATTCAATGGCAATTAATTCCCGGTTTCTGGGGGAGGAGAAGGCCCTCTGGTTTGATCTATGTAGAGTTTTAAAGGCTTTTGATTTTGGATTTATTTTGGTTTAAAGTTTGCATTTATTCTGCATTCCACACCTGTGGTGCCACATTTGGCATTCCAAAAAACTGCCCCCTGGCTTGCCTGCCCGCCTGTAAATTGTATGGTGCATTTACATAGGGATATTTTTAAAGCAATTGTGTAAATATATTCATTTAGTGTCATGTTTTAATGTGAAATGATCCTCAATTTATTTGCATTATTCGGTTCCTTATGTGTGGTTGTTAGTTCATCGAGAAACAGATGTTCATTATGATATTCATTATTAGTTCCATCTACCCTGAAGGATTATGCTATATTAATTTATATGCATGACACGTCAACTGTATTTTAGAAATAGTATAATTATCTTATTAAAATAAAACACAATAATTTGTCAATAACATAACTAAAACGTATTTCATATATTTCTTGTAGCTGAATAACATTATTTTTCTTATCAAAAGCCATACCTCAGATACATCGTTTGAATACTTCTATAGTTTTAAGAACATGTCATTTCAACATGTTTCAATCAAACCTTTAATTCTTTAAATGACAACATCTTTTTAGATATTTATAATGACTACAGAAAACTCATATGCATAATTGTCATAAAATTTGTTTTCATAATGTTGCAATCTCAATAAATTTTATAAATACTAGTCACCAATCCGTGCATTTGATGTGTTACAATTATTGATATTGTAAGTGTTAAAATTCAAATTGAATACATCGAATATTTTTTTCAAAATTTGATGGCTTAGATTAAAACAAGTGTCCACCTCTGTTATGACAACCTAATTATGAATTAAAATCTTAGAATCAAATTAATTAAATACTAAACTGAGAGTACAGTTATGAGTACAACTTCATATCTTTTAGTTATGTTTTTTTAATTATTATATTTTGGTAAAGCCAAAACTCAAACTCAAGAGTCCATGTCTAATGGCATGTTTTATTTCTCACGTGAGAACTCTCAATATGATACTCAGTCGTGATAATGCGATTCACTTAATCAATGTCCAAACTTTTTTGGTCAACAATATGGAAGCTCTATCTTTCCTCAGATTGCCGAAAGATGGATGGATGGATGGATGAATGGATCGATGGATTTAGAAGTATAGATAGATATGCCAGTTGTCAATTAGTTTTCTAATACTTTCATCTATTGCTATTTAGTATACTTTTTTTTAAAAAATACTGTGTTATAAAGATTTTGCAATGTACAAAATGGCATGTCTTCGTGACCAAGAGTAGATTTGTGATGACCTCCATCAATATTTACTACTCCATCTGTCTTTTTAGTGTTTAAAATTTATCGAATATAGTAACTTCTCCACTAATCATTTATCTAACCAATTGCAACCATATCTTATTTAATTTCTCCACATATTTTCTCATCTCAACTAATCATAATTATTTTTCTTTTTAATTTCACATACTTTCCTAATCTATAATTTAGGATGGAATGTGTAAAATGATGGCACCATATTGTAAATTATAACTTAGTTAGGAAGTGTAATCTTTCAAATAATGATTTGATACAAATATTGTGTCAAAATTAGTTAAGGCATTCACAATTATATTATTCGTGATCAAATAGAACATAGTATGAAAATTTTATATAATAAGTCATAGAAATATGAACTAAACAATCAAAAATAAAAACGTAAAATTTTTATATTTGTATTATTTATTTTTTATATTTGTAAAATTTTAGCTACGGCTAGGTGCAATTCATTCACTTTAAAATTAAAACGGTGTGTCTTTGAAGCAGTTCGAATTCCAGCCGGTTCTCAAGTGAAAAAACTGGTAGCATTGCTGCAGATCTTCAGATTACTAATGATTCAATTGCAGCAGGTCGATATTAAGAAAAAGAGACGCCATCGTGCACGCATCTTTTGTTATAAAGGCTGTACAAATATTGTAATCACAGCGGGCCTAATCAAGAATTAAATAGCGAATTGTTTTCCATAACTAGTACCGGAGAATAGAAAGGTTTAAATGGGCAACCAACCTGTGAAGGAGACGATCTTAATTTGCACGCAAGCTGGAGATCAACCTCTCGCTCGATCGATCGATCATGCCACATTGATTCGATCGGCGCATCAATTAATTATCGAGACAAGCATTGCAATTGGCAAGACACTGTTCAGTATTCAGTACGCTGGATTTGTCTCTCTTTAAAACCCGTTTGCAACTTTTCAGATTTCGAATCAGATCATCGGCGTCTTAATTAGGTACTAGAGTAGCTGGGAGGGAGTAGTTAGCTGTACTTGAGTTTGCAGATGAAGAATTCTTTTCCTCCCATTAATCTCTCCTAACAATAGCTTGACCATAAATACTGCATGACACGTATCTATGTTTGATTGAGAAGCAGAAAACATGTATAGCTTATTGCGCAAACTTTTCCTTTTAAAAAACTAAATTTCGAAAGAATTTGGAGGTTTTGTGTCACTTTTCCCACTTAGTTTTGGCCTTGAGACTGTTAAGAGTAGAAGAGTAAGAATTTTGTCCAAAACTATTTTAATATTGCAATTATATGTCTTTGGCTTGTAAATCAAAATGCAAAAAAATGCCCTATACATGCAAGGGATCATGTTCTCTATTTTCCTTTTCTGCTTTTATGCATAGTCAGTTTAGTGTAGCACTCTGATCTTTCTTGCCACGCTGGACGAATTATCTTCCTGAGAAGTACGTAGGGTGCATTAATTAATATAATAATATAGGTTTGAGGTATGGCCAGGTAAAACGACCTCCAACAAACCAAAGTAGTTAACCACCAACGACTGAATTCTCATGGGAAAAGTAGCTTCCTAAATATTCACACTCACGAGTCAAACAGCACATTGAATGCGATCAACTTCTTGATACTTGGACTGCACTAATTAATGAACGGATTGTTTGGCCCTTTGGTTATCCTCGCATTAAATGCTGAGGCAATGACAATGCAGGATTCTCTGTGGGAGCTGCACCGAGTTGTCATGTGGCTTCTCTAAGTGTTTCTGTGAACTGTGGAGATGAAGTGGATGTACACTGAATATCCCTAACTCAATACGGAGTACTGCATACTGTAAAGAGGAAGTTCTGCGAGTCCAATGACAGGAGCCAGAGAACTTTAAGAAGCCGAGCAGTGCTGGATCTGTTTGAGAGGTTTCTAACAACTACATCTTCTCTAAAAATGTTTAGCTCTTTTAAACAATTTATATTCTCATTTAAATTTTAAAAATAGATAGTTATAAAATTAAAAAATAAACTAAGTTAGAAGTAATTTCTTAGCTTTCCATGACTCTAATCAAATGAAGTATTTGCTACCAATATATAAGTTCTATTTTCCGTCTTTACAGTAATATTAATATTTTATTGTATGTTGATACACAAGCCCAGATGACCATCTGGGGTCACGGAGGTGGTGGCTCCGCCACTGTGCGCGTCCACTACGTACGTCAGAGAAAATGAAAAACAAAATCATGAGCGTCTAGAGAGTAAAAAACACCCTCAATTTCTAACACCCACTATTTAAAAAAAAAATATTTAGCGATGCTTTCAAATTCTGGTTATACTTCTAAAATCTTAAATCTTTAAAATCCTCACAGTCAATTTTTTTTATTCTATAAATTTTCACTGTATCGACAAATAATTTTATTCCCATCCAACAATTTTAAATATTAGTTTTGAACCTCAACCATTCATTGAATGTTTACTTCTCTATTTAACATTCTACTTAGACTATATATATATATATATATATAGTAAATTCTACTCTTTAGTGCAGGTCAGACCTTATATCATTTTTCCCTATTGAAATAAATCACGTACGAATAAAAACCAGCAAAAGACAAGATTCTCTTCTAGCCTCACTCTTTTATCTATTCAAACAACAATAGCATGCAAAGTCTCTTCCATTTTCCATATGACCTACAAGCACACCTACTTTTATCTTTCCTAAAGAAAACAACATATCTCATGCATGTGCAGCTCTTCTCTATATTTTCTTTTTTTATTATATTAGTTCAAGCCAAACACAGGGCAGCCAATGTAGGCCTCATCTATCTTCTTAAATAAGAGTGACATGAAGCTACTCTCCACTGCTCATGAACGAGACAAGCAACATGCAGTCCTGCATACATGCTTCATCCGTCTTTTAAAAACACATACATAAATCTCTTCTACTCAAGACCGTGAAGCGACAAAGGAACAAGCCGAGTGAAGACAACAGCGAACGCAAGTCAGCGCTTCATCCCATTGTGACGAACACGAAAATGACATCGAGTACTTCGCGCGATTCACAGCGTCTCACGGAGGCTTGTCACGCTAGTTGTCACGAGGCGATGGAAGCAGCTACAAAACCGAGTATATTGTCATCATTGGTTTTTCTCCTTCTTTGGATCACTGTGTTCTTCTAGTAATCCTTCTTCACATCACTGAGCTTAGCCACCGGAACCGCCACCGCTATCAGAACTGAGTAGAGTCGCCGTCTACCAATGTCGCCCCTCCTCCTCACCGCCGTGAAGGTAGTGGCCACCCCTCTCTCTCTTCCTCCTGAACCACCGTTCTCATCCGCAGCTCTTGCGCCTCTCGCCTTGCCATATGTGCCCAAGCCTTCTGCCATACCACCAACACAACTGCCATCACCCTTGGCTCTAGCCACCAGCTCGAGGGCGCCCTACTCCCCAAGCAGTTGCCATGCCCAGACGAGCCAGGCACCATGCGTGTCCGTCTCCGGGCGCTCATCGCTACCTGTCGCATTGATTGCCCTCGACGCATCACTACCACCCTTGCTACGTCGTGCCTCGCGCACTCGGTACGAGGAGGAAGAAATCGAGGATAGAGCAAACGAGGACAAGAAAAATAGAGAAAAAGAAAAGAAAAATAGAAAGCAAGTATAACCCACATAGGCCTCACCCTTTCTAGCCGACCCCATGGACCCGGTCTACTATAGACCATGCTCTCTCTCACTAACACCGGGACCCACCTATTAACCAAGGAATATTCTTAGGAATATTCTTATATTTTTTAAAAATATGTTTAAACTTTTAAAATTTATATCTTTTTACCGTAAGTCTATTTGACCTCATTCTAGTCGCAAAGTCTTTCTAAAATAATTCTCTATGCAATGTCACTATTATTTTATATGTTTTGTTAATATTATTAATACCATATGTAATGTTTGTATTTCTCACGCATAGAGGTCATGCCTAATCGTACTAGGAACCGCAACGCACTAAGGCAAGTCATTATTTAAACATTTGAAATCTATATTTGTGAATTATTTTATTTGTGAAATTGTGTTGCTTAGTTTACACTTTAATCATGCTTGGCTATTTGCGTGAAACCGACAGAACTACCTAGTACTCACACTTATATTAGGTAGGATATTGATGACCCCATATTTGCTAACTTCATTAAATATTTACCGGTATCGCCATCCCGTGGATGTGATTAACAAGATAGTTACTTAGCCCGTTTACGATTGTGATGTCATGTGAAAAACTTACGACTTCTAAATGTTACATGAAAATCTGATGTGATGTCAACATGTTTGTAAAAGAAAAATAATTTGTATTACCTGGATGGTACAGAGTTAGTGCCTCCGTAGTTTGGCTACGTATTATCATTAAGAACCGATTTCTTTAAGAAATTCATTTAAGCATATTACAGTGTAAACACACGGATATTATGGGATGTCTCTGACTAAGTAATTATCTATCACATAGAAATCATATATATCCATATTTGTAGAACAATAGGGATGATGAGATGGTGTTGTGGATCGTCCTATCCGAGGTGGTTGTTGCTCTAGCCTCTTTTAAGATGATTGGATAAGTGTAGGAGAAATTCCTGGTATATCCTGAGTAGATGAGGATATAAAACTTAGTTAATACTCGGTTTTAAGAAATTTGACCTAACTATATGACATGAGGTATTCATAAGTTCTTAAAATGTAGTTTTATTTTTACCAAAGATTGGTGAGCATGATTATTGGAATGAGAATCGTTTTCAGAATCAGTCTATATGATAGACGGTTGACCTTCATGGTCATGAGTAGCTCTGTGTGACCTAGGGTGTCTTATGGCACCATAGTGTCGTAGTACCGAGAATACGAACTTGTGCTGTAAAAATCTGTTAACTATAAGAAATAGTTAAGAAATAATATTTAATTAATTTTTATGTGTTGAGAAAGTAAAAGGAAGCTAATAAAAGAAAAGATGAGAAATATTGAGAATTTTGCTATCACATATAAACACGGTGATAAGTTGTTGCAAAGCAACTTATAAAATGGATCAAGATATGAGACTCTTTTCGATAATTAAAATTTTAACTCACTATTGTTTTATAAAATAACCCCTTTAAAGGAAATGTTGCTTTTACAAATGAAAACCTTACCCTCCCTTATTTAGCTCAAACATATTATTTTTCTCTCTGACTTGCCGAGTACGTAAAATAACCAACATTGCTTATATATATGTATAGAGTTAGAAGAAAACGATGTAGACTCGCTCACAGAGAAGTTCTTTTAGTAGCAGGTCGAGTACGAAGACTTCTAGCGTTTCGAGCTTAGCTTTCAAGCCGTACCCATGGAATAGGTACTTTACCTAGCGTTTAGTCGCTTAAATTACTTTTTGCTATTAGCTTTTGCTTAATCGCCGTAGTCACTTTTGCCTCTTGTGCTATGCTGTCTATCTAGGGTTTATCCATAATAGCAACTTATGTAAGGACTATTACTAGTGATGTAATAAAAGTTAACTATTTTTGAGTCCACTATTGTTCTGTGTATATCAACTTGTGTATCCTAAATCTAATGTAGTGTTCACAGATAATTAAGTTAACCCCTGACCTTAGTTCGTGCTTTATAGCTAAAAGAGTTCGGAGTGTCACTGTTAGGCTTTTTGTGGTGACACCTATCTATTTAGGGTTGTGTCTTTAACTCAGCACGAGTATTCATATTTATAGCTAATTTTTTTAGCAGTGACTTATCCGTTGATAGAGGGGTGCATGCAGTGATTTCACTATTATGAAGATATGCTAGCCTAATTATCTCGGAGGTATTTACAGCGGTAGAGTGTGTATTTATACTTATAGGTTGAGTGTCATGTATGTATATTAGCGTATATGTTTATACCGTGTTTTAAAAAATAATCATCCCATTTAGTTTATATAAGTGTTGATACTTGATTTTGGAATATAAGTTAATTGTTTGCATTTCTCCATAATTTTTTGGTTTGAATTAGTCCATACATGCAACTCAATATGTTTTAAGGTTTGAATCCTAGCTAGCGAATAATTAAATAAAAAATCATAACCCACTCCTATTGTACACTTTGAGGCTTAAGTAGGCCTTGTGTGAGGGGTGTTAGAATATATGTAAATAGTTAATCTTTCTTCTCAACTTAAGCGTGTGAGGGAGTCGGTTCAAGAGCGTGGGAGGGGGGGGGGGGGTCAGCTTTCAACGTGGAGTTCAATTTAACCATGAAGAATTCTCTATAAAGAAGCAACACTGATATTTCAACAAAAAGCTTCTTTCCAAAATGATATAAAATTTATGCGTGTCCATAGGTCACTCGACCGGACATTCAGATTTTAGACGGTGAAAATTCAGACGTAGTAGTAGTTACAATTAATAGTGGCCATCTTTCACTTTCGTGGAATTAAGCAAGATTATCAGCGATATTTTTCATTCGCCGGTGTGTGTCAGCTCAATTTGACCGTCAATATGCACAGTGATGCAAGTGATGATATGATGCATGCATGGCCCAGCTGGATGAAGAGAGTGAAATATGAAATGGTGTATTGGTGTTCATATTATTAATCCAGGTTCAATTCATTAGCAAACTGACTAGATAACAAAAAAACTGTCCTCCTATGCGGCTCTGAAAATTTAACCTCAATATAATTGTAGTCAAATGTTTGCAAAAGAAAAAAAAATCATTACATGCCGAAGGCTGACTCTTAACCCTCTAAATTGAATAATAAATCCATAAAGTTGAATGCGTGGCCTCTCATTATTTTTAGAAGAAAAAAGAAATTGAATATGGTTTCCCATTTCTCAACTTGCATGTACAATAATAATTAAACAATACTACTACCTGTATATATTTTTCTAGGTGTAGCTAATCGATCAGAGTGCAGTACAAACATAGACTTCTATCTGCTTACTATTAAAAAAAATTGCTGATCTGTTCACAGGTCAAGTTGATCAACAACTGGATGGACAGTTCTGTCTCTATACCGAACCAAGGTACAGATTCAATTAACTGCAGCAGCATTAACAAACGCCGTTCTTCCATTGATCGATCGATCGAGACCAGAAGCAGAAAGGTAATATAAATAAATGAATGCAAAGAACAATTGCAGCTAGCTACTAGCGTACGTATGCTTTTTTCGTCCAAATGCTGAAAACCCAATGTTGATTAATGATTATTGCCATTGCCAGTAGTCGTATATGCAGTCTGCAGGACGAACGTACTCTCGCCATGATGCTAATTAAACACAAGGAATTAATTACTACTGTTGCAGCAAGTACGTAGAGAAGTAGTAGATCCCATTTCAGACAAATGCATTAGCAGCAGTAGTTGCTTGTAGTGGTGCAGTATTCAGACATTGCAGTACCAAATTGTGCAGTTAATTGCAAAGCCAAAACTCTGCAGTATCATGTTCAGAATGTCAAACTCTGTACTTGTGTGACACCCATAATTTTCGTCTGAAAAAACTGTGATACTGGACAAAAATCACTCCCATTTTCTGAAGAAGGTGCAGTAATCTCTGTACCTGAACCTACAATCTGACTCATTTAATTATATCTGATAGTTCCACGTAACCAGGCAATACAAAGTCATGAGCTGCACTGTGGCTCAACAGTAAGTGTTGCAAGTTCTCTGCGAACTCCGCCAAGCTTGTAACTTGTAAGATTGAAGAATGATTGATTATATGCAGCTGTGCCAGCTGATGATTGTCATCATGCTGATGGCAAAAAGAGCTCCAAAATTGGTATAATTTTGTGTTTGCATGGATAATGTGGTGGAGAAAATCAGGATTAGCAGAGAGAAGAGTCAGAAGACAAGTTCATAACTCCCTACCCAACAGCAGCAGGTAGGAAAAGTACAAGTCTTCAATAATAAGCTGCACAATTAATGGTTCCATGAATGCAGAGTGTTTCCTAGTTGAAAATTTATGCACACATAAGAGGTGGGGTGAGGTCGTTTTTATGGATTTAATGCACCCCTGAATCCCTTGCAAAGGAACAAAACACATGCACATTTATCAACCCTTGGTGATCTAAGCTTCCACCAAATCCATTTGTCTGCACTTGGAGCTGAAAGAATCATGCATTATTGTTGATGAAGTATGAGCCACTCGTATATAGACCCAGATCAACATAGCAGTAACTGTTACCGCACCAATAGTAATCCAAGTCGGGAGATGTCCGCTTGGTCTATCTGGTGCATGGAGCATGTCAATTTGCTCTAACTGTTGCAATTAATGCTGGCTATCTCTATCTTCTCCACCCTAAAGAAAAATGTGATGGAAGGAGAAGCTAGCACTGTTCATCGTGATTGTGAAAGATACTAATAAGAGGGGATGGACTGTTCATCACGTCATTGTCATAAAGAAAATGATGTTTTTAGGGGAAAAAGAAAAATAACTTAGGTATGTCTCCTAGCCATCTAAATATGGCCTATTAGATGGGATAAGCAATGTTTATCCAGCAGTAAGGAAGTTCACTCCACGTATTCTGAAAGCACAAGTATTTTTTTTATATACCCTGTGACGTGAGTCATTGATATATATATATATATATATATCCAATAATAATAATAGAACCTATATATCAGCCACTCAAAATCAGAAAAAAGTTTTTTTTTTCTCGAATCCCCTCCACTACCCGGCACCCGCGATGCTGGCGGCGAGCTCTCACGGATGACCCCCACCGCGTCCTCGGGGTGGTCCAGGGCTGGGGTCTTCTTCCACGCTCGGCCGCACGGTCTCTCGCTCCATCTGAGGTCGCCGGTTATGGCCGCCGCCTCCGTCGGTGGGAACGGCTCTCCCGCCGCGCCGGAGGACTCCACAGGTGGATTCTGCGTCTTCCATTAGGCTTTCGTTCTGCTTGCTGCTTCGTGTGATTTGTTACTCTGTTATGCTCAACAACTAGCAGTAGAAGCCATCTCTACGAGTTCTTTCCTCTCATGTTTGAAGGATATTTAAGTGGATTTTTGCCTATGTTTGTGTTCGAAATTCTCAGCGTCGTCCAGGATTGGAGGAGTCAAGAGGGTGACCAAGGAGACAAATGTGCATGTGAAGATCAATCTGGATGGCTCTGGTGTTGCCGATGTTATAGTAAGCCTAGGATAGCTTTTCTATTCTTAGCAAGTAGATTAGTGCGTGATCATCTTCGGCTGGCCACGCACGACGCGCATGCTGATGCGCTCTTCACGGCACGGCCCAGGGCGCTGGAATGGCAGTGGCCGATCACGAGCGTGTCGTGATTTTCTGGTTTTCTAGTATGCATGTATATAAAGAAATAGCAATCAAGAGAAAAAGCTGCCGCTTTACAGCACTAAATCACTGTGTCCAATTTGTGTTCGCGTGTGTCATCCTCCTCGTGGGAGTTCTGTCAGCCGACTGCACCTCTTGTAGCAGTATTGTGAATGAGAGTTCCTGTATAGATAGCATATTCTTGTACGGTGAAGACAAGTGTGGTTTTTTGACTTAAAAGGACTTGTCTGAAGCAAGAATATCAATTCAACAATTTGAAGAGGAAAAGTAACTGCTTAGTGCGGAAGGGGAATCAATACCTATTGAACTAACAAAAACATACATCTTAGGTCAAATCCACTAAATGGATGAATAGACTCTCTTAAGTTACATTCACTCCAGACGTTTAAGAGTGCCACTAGCGCAATCCTATTATTGTTGGGAGAAAGTGATGTGTTGTGCCATTAAAGCCTGAATAGGTCCTACTTGGAAAAAAAATCTGCCGCTTTTCTAGCTCCACGTGTTTCAGCTGTTCATTCGCTAACAAGTGTTCTATCAATTAATTAGTTCTGGGTTTGGGAAATGCTATTTAGTTTTGTTTTCCTGGTATGATGTGATACATGCAAGACTGTTATTTCTCTTCCTCTTATTAACTCGTGTACTTTACATGTATGGCTTTGATTATTCCACTCGTACAGCAATGATAAATGACCATTTCATGTGACAAGTCCTTTAACCTCAAATCAATATTTGAAGAGAAACCACGCTAAATTATCAGAATCAGTTGCGTGCAGCAAAGTGCCAACTATTCATTTGAAGAAGTATTTCTTTTGTTCAGTACTTCAGTTTGCTGCATTTTAAATGGCCCTACTATCGTATATGTACCTCTTGTAGGTACGAGTCTTAACTCGTGCTTTTAGTCAAATCTGGCCATTAACTCTGTGTTTATAACTTACAGCAACTGGCATCCCATGGGCTCTTTGACGTATATGTTAAGGCAAAGGGTGACACACATTGATGACCATCACTCGAATGAAGACATTGCTTTGGCAATTGGAACGGTGATTGTTGCTTTCAACTTGACATTTCTGCTTCTAGAAATACTTGTAGGGATCATTATGAATTAGAAGTTAGGATATCCATAATTTCATACTTGTTTTCCCCTTCATCGTTTTTGCAAAATTGAATGTGTTGTCAACACAATATTTACATCTTTATTGCAAACTGAATCATCATCAGTAATGTAAATACCAGGCAAACAGTTAGCGGGATCCTTTTTTTTGTACTTGTAGGCACTACTTCAAGCACTTGGAGATAGAAAAGTAATTAATAGGTTTGGACATTTTACAGCGCCGCTTGATGAGGCAGCGGCTGAGGTTATACTGGTACATATCATCATCCTTCTGTTTTTACATACTGAAAATACCTCTTTCCATTTCCATGTTTGTGTTCATGAGGTTAATCCTAGTATGCTGTGCAAGGCTCCAAGCACAACGGAGTTACACCAGTATGTTCCTTCAATTACTCATGACGTTTTCATTAATATTTTAATTTTCATTATCATCTATTTAGATTGATTTTATCCTCAGAGATAAATAAGCTAAAATTATAAGAATAAAGTGGTAACAATTGAAAAAAGAAACGTCAATTGTTTTTAAGAAAGAGTTATAAAAAATAGTTCTTGAAATAAAAAAGATGACCATCTGCATTTAAAAGGTTATTTCAGAGGTGTTTGGAGTGACAAAAAAATAGTAATTGTCAATCTAAAGATACTTGGTGGTGAAAAAAAATCTAAAGAGTTATTAAGGAGAAGAAATAATGTTATAATTTTTTATACCATGACATGACATGACATGATAAGAGCACATACAATATAAAAAAGTCCTAGATATTGCTCATCTGAAGAAAATAAATAAATATAAATACTCTTAGATTTCAAATTATCCATTGTTCTAAAAAATTTTGCATTATTAAACTAAGAGATGTTACAAATTCGCAAAACGAGTTGTGAATGAGACAAAGCAGCATGCTTATGAGGTTCTTTGCCAACAATTAAGTACGAATGAAATAGAAAGGGACATCTATATAATGGCTAGGATTCGTCAGATAAAGATAAGAGACTTCAACTAAAGTAAGTGCATTAATGATGTGAGAGATCAGCTCATAGTGAGGAAGTATATGTAAGAATATTTTGATAATTTATTTAATGATAACAATGAGAACACAAATGGTTAATTAGATAACTCTTTTGATGATACTAAAATGTACTTGGTACGAAGTATCTAAGAATGTAAGTTTAGAGAGGTGTTGAAAATGATAAAGAGGGGTAAAACGATGGGTCTTGATAGTATCATAATCGATATATGAAAATGTCTCAAAAATTTAGGTATAGTATTACTAACGAACTTGTTCAACCATATTTTTTGGTTGAACAAGTTGTGTGAAGAGTGGAGAAGTATATTGGTACCAGTCTATAAGAATTAGAGAAATATTTAAAATTATACTTATTATCGAGAAATTAAGTTTATGAACCATGCTATAAAGTATGAGAGAGAGTTATCGAGCATTATTTGATGGGAATGATACGTATCTATATAAAACAATTTAGTTTTATGCCTGAAAGATCAACCATAAAAGTAATTTTTTAATATGATAAGTTATGGAACGATATAGGAAGGAAAAGAAAGGCCTACACATGGTATTTATTGATTTAGGAAGGCCTTATAACAAAATAATAAGGAATGTTATGTGGTAGGATTTGAACAACCATATAGTTACAACAAAGTTCATTATTTTCATTAATGATATGTACCATAATATTGTAATTAGGATTTGAACAAATGATAGAAATATAGATGACTTTCTAATTAAAATAAAACTGTATCAAAAATTGTTTGAGCTCTTATCTTTTTTTACATGGTCATGAATAAGGTCATAAGTGACATACAAGCAGATATTTCTTGATGTATGTTTTTCGCTGATAATGTAGTGCTAGTAGATGAAAGTCGAATAGAAGTAAATAAAAAATTAGGTTTGTGACGGTAGACTCTATAGTCAAAATATTTTAGGCTCAGCAGAAATAAAAGAGATGCAACTTCGGTGCTAGATGAGAAATATTAATTTGGAGGGTTAAGTAGTGCCTAAGAAGAATACATTTCATCGATGCTATAAAGAGATAGACATATTGATGAAGATATTAGCCATAAAATCAAAGCGAGATAGATAAAATAGTAAAAAGTATTGGACATTCTCTGTGATAAGAAGTTATCTCAAAAGCTAAAAAATAAATTTTATAAAATGGCAATTAGACTTGCGAGGCTATGTGGTGCAGAATATTAGCTTATAAAAAGATGATATATTCAACAGTTAATTATTATGGAGATGTGTATATTGCGTTGAATTTATGGGTATACAAGGGATTGAGTCCGAAACGATAATATTTGTGATAGGCTAGGGTAGCACCAATTAAAAAAAACTTATTCAACACCGGTTAAAATGATTTAGACATCGACCTTCAGAGGTACCTATGATCTAAAGTTTCGACAATAATATAAGAAGAGATAAAGAAATACCAAAATTGATATGATAGGAGGACATAAAAAGAGATTAAAATATTCATAAAATTTTGTTATTTAATAAGAGTGTATATAAAAGTATTTTGATACGTGAATTATATTGGGTTTATTTCTAAAGATTAAAAGATTTTGATGTTGATGTTAATGATGCTGATATATTGTTATGATTGACTGGCCCATCTGCACTTTTGGCATATGAATCGGTATAATGTTTTTGGCTTTCCTTTAGTTATAGTTTAGAAGGCCAATCTATCACACTATAAGGCCAATAACAACAAAATGACTCAGTGATATGGCTATTGAAATATACACACTCATTATTTCCCATTTTAGGTTCATGTTAGCTCAGTATGGAAATGCATATGGTTGCCACCTCATCATAGTGCGACTTACTTTTTCATACACTATTGCCCCATATATAGGATCTATCTGGTCGCCCTCATTTGAGTTGTGGCTTAAGTATTCCTACTGACAGAGTTGGCACATACGATACTATGGTAATTCCTGAAATTTATGTTGCTATTAACATTCTTTTGGAAAAACCTGTTATGGTTTGTTGGATCCTATAGCTTATACTTAATTGGTACATTCTTTCTTACTTTGGTGACCAGCTAGTTGAGCACTTTTTCCAATCTCTTGGGAATACATCTGGGATGACGCTTCACATCCGTCAGGTACATATTTCTTTGGATTCAGATTGAATTCCCACCTAAAGTGTTGGATCACTATTACAAGTTTACGATTATGATTTTAGGCTCTGAATAAATTGCTTCCTTGGTTGAACATACTTAGTCAACATTTTCTTCTTTTGCCCCAGCTAAGTGAGTTAAGTAGCACTCCTCTGTTACATATTATACAACGTTTTGATTTTTTTGAAGTCAAGCATTCGTAAGTTTATAAGAAGTTATACTAATATTCACAGCACTAAATTACCAATTTAGTTTCGTTAAATCTAACATTTAATATGTTTCGTGTTAAAAATATTACTATATTTTTATATAAACCTAATTAAATATAAGAAAGTTTAATTTATCATTATGAAGCCTGTGGAACAAACTCACACTTATTGAGGAATCTTTCAAATCATTTGCTAGGCCCTTCTACAAGCAAAAGAATATGACTTGCGCCGATGTGGGACTGTTCCCAGGTTTGTATGAACAAATATTGTTCAGTAAACTCTGTATTGTGCACAACTAGTTGATGCATGCTTCAAATACAATTTCCAGCCACACACTTCCTAGAATTTCTAGTTTACTTTTCTATTATTTTGGCATCCATCCCTTATTGTTACTGCGCATATGGTTCATCTCAGACCTATGCTGATCTAGAACTGACCCATCTTTCTTGACCTGATCGCAGCTCGAAAGGTGGTCATAAGTTTTGCAGGCTTATGAAAAAAAAAAGGGTCCATGCTGCTGTTGCTTGTAAATTGCAATGTTCAAAGGAAACAAATGAATCGGCCTGCTACAGCTCCTCGGAGTCTCCCGTGGTTGTGATGACGGAGCATGGAACCATTGCTAATGAGATCACCAAAAAAAGAAAAACAAATTTAGGCCTGCTCTCGGGCTCTACTCATCTCGTAACATTGGTGTTAAATAATATGCCAGCATGTTATTGCAATTTCGGATGCTGTCTTCATGTCTTGAGTTGTGACGTATCTGTTGTCCACCAAATGGCGCGTCTACTTCAATCTGTATGAACTTCTGTATTATTCGTGGGAATAAATATGCCTTGCGTTTATATTTATGTCAGACTCTAATTATATTTGCTGTGCCTATATAGTAATGTTGCTGGTTCGTACTCTCTCCGTCCAATATAATCATTTCTAGTATTTATAATTTATATCATAATATAAACATTTCTAGAATATTGATTGTAATGCACGGTTTGAAAGAATAAATTAAGTAATTTAAAATTTGACTACTGAGGTGAGGAAAAAAAATTCCTCTTAGCCTTAGTATTTGTAATAAGTAAACTAAAAATAATTATATTTCTAAACGGAGGGAATGGCTAGTACATAAATATCCAAATGTTTTATTATTTCATAAGAGAGGGGTACACTTTGACATAATTCATTGGTGCGATTTCGCCAGATTATTGGACACGATCGAGATGCTGCTCCTCCATCAACACAAGCACACAACAGTTTCCTACGTGTCACGCCACGTAGGCACGTAACCTACACGTGTAAAGTCTTTAATTATCATGCAGATAGTGCACGTATGTATGCATTATGCATGACGACGTACGTTGATTTGCATTTGCATATCTTTGCATGCAAAACAGCAAGCATGCATGCTAGGCGCGTCGAGAAGGAAGCCGCCTATGGCGCACCACCGCCGGGGAAGCCGCCGCCTCCGCCTCCACCTCCAATGAAGCCACCGCCGGCGCCACCGCCACCACCGATGCCGCCGGAGGCAGCCGGTGGCGCGGCGAACTTGGCCTGGATCCAGTCGACCTGGGCCTTGTCGATCATGAAGGCCTTGGCGAGGATGTCGTCGAGGATGGGCGGGTTGGAGCCGAAGACGGCGTTGGCAATGGTGATGACGCCCGGGTTCTGGCTGCTGAGGCCGGCGATGGCGACGGCCGGGATGGCGCCGTTGTTGAGCTGGAAGTGGATGAGGCCCTGGGGGAAGACGAAGACGTCGCCCTCGACGAGCTGCTTGGTGAAGAGCTGGTTGTTGGGGTTGGAGGTGACGAAGCCGACGAGGAGGGTGCCCTTGATGACGGTGAGTATCTCAGTGGCGCGCGGGTGGGTGTGCGGCGGGTTCTGGCCATTGGGAGCGAAGTCGATGCGGACGAGGGAGATGCCGAGCGTGTTGAGCCCCGGCAGCTCGTTCACCGTCGCCGGCGTCACCGCCGACCCCTGCGCGTTCATCGTGTTGCCCGGCACATTGAGCCCGTGGAGGAAGAAGTCGTTCGCCGTCACCTGCTTCGGGTTCTTGCACACGAACCCATTCACGAACACTGCATTTGCAGATTAAAGCCCCAGATGATAAAGTTTTCGTCGTGAATAATGTGCTTGTAAAATATATATGATAAAAAAATCGAATTTGCTATTTTAATGTCGACAGAAAATTGAGGAGGATTTGTCGATCTTTTAGCCGTTAGATGCGCACCGAGCTTCATGCTGGTTGTTGGTTATGTCGATAATTTTTTTTGTGATTTAACTAGTTTCTGATGAAAAACATGGCGCTAGTGTTCAGACGCCTCAAATTTTCCAAAATTTCAGTAACTCTTTTCATTAGTTGGATGATAATCAAATGATTCTCATCACTCATCTGTTACTTGTTACTTATCACTCCCAACGGTTGTACAATAAACTATTATAACATACAAAAATTTACAAAATACATAAAATAAGCTTAAAAATCATAAAAAATACAAAATAACATGCAAAAAATCAAACATAAAAATAAGATAAACCCATATATAACAAAAAATTTGCATTAAAATTAAATAAAATTGCATGCATAGCGATGCAATTTTTGTAATGTATAATTTCAGCTGATTGAGCGCCTAAAATCTAATAAATTCCTTATAATTATAGATTGTCCTAAATGTTTTCATGACAAATTTGATGGTGTTTTTGGCTATCAGTTTCATGACATTATTTTTGGGAGATATTACCCAACGAGTTGGCAGGTTTGGTCGCTGCAGTCGTGTTATAAATCACCCTGTTATTATCACTAAAAAGTATATATACAGTTAGCCGTTTATTAAACGTTGAATAAATTTTATCAACAATACTGTGACTTAGCACCTGACACAAACCTGTTAGTTACATTTACACGTAGTAATTATTAACAACTCATGAAATCGGAGTATATATATTATACCACCACTGAGCTTGTCAGCAACGCAGAAGTCTTGGAGAGGGCTCGGATCAGAGGCCAGACCACGTGGCAGGGCTGAAGAAAAACATACTACTAGTCCTGCTACTACAGCCAACACTGATGCAGCAGAGGCACCACGGGAAGCCATGGCTTCTTCAGCTCTTCTTCCCTAAACTAGATATCTATATGTTAAATGCAATGTGAGTGAGGTAGTGTGTTTGAGCTATTGTAACTACGCTGAAAGCGTACCAATTTATACAGGCGTAAAGGCAGCTAGCCCTGAACCTGAAGTAGTGGACTACTTGCATACTGATGTACATGATTATTCACTCACTCCAAATTAATTCACTGTGAGTGTGTAGAGTTTGAGTAGGCATCCACAAATCACAACACGAGCTAGCTGTAATCTTAATTATTTCTTACTTAAGACCTATTTGTCTTGGTCACAGTCCCACTAACTGTTTGTTTATGCAGTGTAATCACGTGCATAAATGGATGATATCCTTGTCTCCGTGAAGTGCCTGCACGATATGGGTGGAAAATTTGGGAAAGACAACGAAATTTTTTTCATACGCAGTTTCGCCCAACTTGCCCCGTCCACTAAAAAATTAAAGATTTCTCTGTAAACTCCACTAGTGAAGATGTTGGATGTAATCTGTTTGTAAACAAGTTTTACTTTTCACTGAAAGTCTGAAGTGACAGTTCCATATCTACACTCATGGCATCACTCCTGAACATGCTCGTTTGTGGAATGTACACGCATGCATGTACGATTATGTGCTTGGAAAATCTAGCAAGATACTCCATTGAGTTCAAAAAAAAATAGTCATTTTGGATTATGTGCGGTTAAACTTTTGCTACTGTCAATACTTTTCTGAATAGTAGTAGATTGAAAGCATGAAAAAATCATTTTATTTTGAAAGAGTACTTCCAAAATATCATAATTTCATTATATTTTCAAATAAAATATACTTCGTAATAAAAACCGGTAATTAAAGTCTTGTTTTGAGGGGCAATTTCCAATATTATGTAGATTTTGCTTTCATGACAGGATGGAGAAGTACATGACACAAACATCATTCCACCAGGAATATTAAGTTTCCATGGTTCCACTTAACATTGGATATATGATCCTCTGTCCTTTTGTCCGCAATTACTTGTAATCCCATTCTACGCATAATAGCAATATAGGAAAATATGGTGAATAGCGTAATGAGTATGGTTCAAACATGGAGATTTTGTGGCAAGACCAGGGACTCAGAGGTCTGAGGTGGACTAATACTAGCTAGGTCAGAGCTAATCACGAAGGATGGTATTATTCATGTCGGACTACGGATGGTATTGTTTGTAGAGTATGTGAGTGGAGCTCTTGTCTCTATATTATAAATATACACAACAACATATCCATAAAACCCTAACTAAAGTATTAAAAGAAGAAATCCTCGAAGGATGGAGTCATCCAGGAATATGATACACTAGCGAACCTCATCCATGATCCTATTGACGACGCAAAGTGGTTTTTCCAAACCATCTCTGGTAAGTAGATCACGTAAGGTGAATTTCTTAGCTTGTTTGTTGAAATATATATGTACATCACATGTACAGAGATCGGTTTTTGAACGGTCTCTGATAAATGTATACCTCTTAGTAAGTTTCTCGTCAGGTGACGGCTACAATCACAACATAATGCCATTAGGTCATGACCCATTTTTTAGTGCTTATCCTGAATCATGCATAAAATTTTGACTTTCAATTACCCAACAACCCAGGATCGATGGGTGTGGCGGCTGTGCAGTGAGAAGGGTCACATTCTCACAGATATCTTGGAAAGGAAGAGCGATATGCGTAGCACCTAGACCCTGGCCTTGCGTGTGTTTATGCAGTAGAGGTTTGAGTTACTTAGGAAGATGTTTAATTCTTTATGCAATGCTAGCAGGCTAAGCCAAAGGACACGTATCGACATGGAAGGTCTCATATACATACATGTACGTACTATCATGGGACTTTGCTGGTCAGATGATCCCGACGCCATCCGGCCATACCAGCGTATCCCTCAGCATTTTGTAGGCAGTGACCCCGGCCGACAAAGCTAATTGACCCCAGACCGCTTAAACTACAGCAGCTCATGGGCTAAAATCTTAAAACAATACAGCAGCTCTTTTCTTTAAAAACTTGTATGCAGTTCAACTGGTGTCAGTACGTAGGTACTCAGCGTATTTTCCAACAGCTTGGTTCTGGTGTCGTCAGCCTACAGCTTAAGATATTTTCATCTGTTTACAAATTAGCTAGTTTAACTATGTAGTGTGTCTTTCTTTGTAATTAGGCAAGTACTATTGTTAATCAACTACGACGTATTAGGCATATTTAGTTAGTAAACAACGCTGCTGGCTTGTGTGGCCGAAAGAATTGAGGGTTGTTAGCCCAATTTTTATATTGCTCTAACTCATAAATTAATTCTTGTAGAATCGAGTTTATAGTCTCAAGTAAAATGATTTAAACCTATATGTTTAGTCTATAATAAAATAGCTCGCTGAAACAATCTCAAATTTTCAACCACTTTAGCTCTAGCTCCAAAAATCTTTAGATATGTAGCATTTAATAGAGATTTAATAAGGCTAGAATTTTGCGGGTATGCATGTTTCGTATATATAGTGTGTGTGCATGTGTATTCCGTGCAAGTAAAAAAAAATCTAGAATTGAAGCCATTCTAAACACAGCATTAGTAATAGGTGAGTCATGACCCCGGCGGCTCCAAATCCTGGGTCCGTCCCTGGGACTTAGAAATTTGAGGGAAAGATGAAGTAGGTTGGTCAAGTTTATTTCTACCATCTACAGAGCCATTTCACTAATTAATTAACTAGGAGAGATTATTGGAAGGATGCGGCCCATCACAAACGCCCAATCGCATGCATGTTAGGTGAGTTTTTATATATTAATTCATCTGTTTCAAGATATAAATATTTATAAAATTTAAATTTTATAATACAATATAAATTAATCATTAAAATGATTTCAAAGCTAATCAAATATTAGAGAAATGAATGTAAGCAATTTAAATTTTAAAAAATTGACATAGAAGCAAATTACCTGTTATAAAAATTAACACATTATTTACATCCAAATCTAATAATACAATTATCAATAGTTAGCTATAAATATATATTTATTCTCTCACACACAGAGATTTTATGAGCCTGTGCTACAGTCTGCTTTTTTCTCTCTCCTCCATCTCATTATAAATATGAGAGGTGGCAACTCTTACAGACTGCTTATATCAAACTACTCTAAAATGATTAAAAAGAAATCTTTTGATCTAATATTCTAAGCAACTTAAAAATACTTATATTTTAAAATAGGTAGAATAGGTTTGCATTTTCAGAACCTAGTGCACCCAAAAAAGAAAATACGGACGAAGGAAAAACACTAAATAATTTGTAAAAAATCTGAAATGTTTATTTTTTAGAATGGGTGAAGTAGCTGTGCATTTTCAGAACCCAGCGCACCCAAAAACAAAAAGGAAAGATGAAGGATGGGGTCGCTGCATTTTTAGAGCCCAGTGCACCTATTAAAAAAATGGAAAAATGGAGGAAAGTAAAAACGACATCACAGGACTCGAACCCCCAGTCGCCTATTCTAGAGAATAGCGCCTTATCCACTAGGCCACGCGATCAATCTACTTATGTGGGTAGTAATAATATATAAATATATTATTAAAATAAAATCATCGCGCTTGGGGTCTTGGGCTTTGGTAAGAAAGGGCCCAAGGCCCACCATCCTAGTCCAGGCCGAGTACAGCACATCGCCGCCGCCTCCTCTTCTCCTACCCCTCCCCCCGCCGCCCCCCAACTCTGATCCACCTCCGGCCAGCCAAGGTACTCCTCCTTCACTCCCCCACCTCTCCTACCGCAATACTCGCATCCTCGCTTATCTTGCGCCAAGGTCTTTCCTCTCAAACTACACTGTTCCTGTCATCTGCACTTTACCTGATTGTGTGCAAGAGGCAGTACGAAGTTGCCCATGAGGTCTATTTGAGCGCGTCCAGGTTGGGCGTGACATTGGACACCTGCTGCTTCAATATTCTTGTCAAGGGTTTGTGTCAATTCGGTAAATTCGATTATGCAACTTCGCTGTTATATGAGATGCCGAAGCAAGGTTGCGTGCCTAATGTGACGACCTACTCTACATTGATGAATTTCCTCTGTCAGCATGGTCGGGTGGATAAAGCATTCGAGCTTTGTCATAGAATACAGAAGGAGAATATTGCTGCAGATGCAATTGTCTACAATATTTTGATCTCTGGTCTTTGTAGAGAACAAAGGGTAACTGAGGCATTCAATCTGTTTAAGCCAATGGTGCCTAAGGGCTGCTATCCCAATTCAGGGACGTATCAGGTACTTCTTGATGGCCTTTTGAGCTCAGGAATGTATTTAGAGGCCAAGGGCCTTGTTAGCATGATGAGTGCAGAACGTATGAGGCCTAGTTTCTCATCATACAGGCTACTAATAGATGGACTATGTAGTGTTAACTGTTTAGATGACGCATATCTTGTCTTCAAGCAAATGGTGGAGCAAGGTTTTGTTCCTCAGGTGGGTACCTGGACAAAACTTGTTACATCAGTGTGCTAGATTGTGTTCTCATGCCAGTGATTTTTGGGACAACTCAAATATTCTGATGTGGTAACTTGGACTATTGAGGTTCAGAATGACCAAGACCTGTTCACTAGTTCTGGGTATTATCAGAGCTGAGATAGATCTGGACTGTGTGAAGCTTGGAAAAATATTGTTTCATTTGGTAAGTTTATGAGATTAGATATTTATTTACAAAAAATAACTATATCTTGTCCACTGTAAGATTGAAAATGTGAAATATCTAAAGAAAATGTATACAATTGCAGTTGATCTTCACTCTTGCGGTCTTGCCTTAGCATCATTTTCTCCTGAATGATTGAGTCTGGTGCTTCTTGCTATCAAATTTCATGCACGCAATCTGAAAGATGCACGCCATCAGGTATTTTCTTGTCTTTTACATCTTGAAGTGCAGATATGGTATTGCTTTTTTCACATATATACCGTTTCTTTCTGGGAAACAGTGTTTATAAATAGTTTTTTTTTGTCTCTTTCCTTCATTATGTGTTTGTTGAACCGTCCATCATGCCACTAAACTTATGTTCCTGCCTTCCTGGGTTTAACTGGCATTTGTGAGACCCTCACTGTAGTCTTGTTGAACTGTAAGTGGTGAAATTTTCAATCACAATGACATTCGAGGTTGCTTTTTTTGTTACAGTTTTCAGAGTATGTACTATAAGGAAAAGAATCTGGTGCAGTAAAGAAGGAACTGCATGCACAACATGGTTGTATAGAAGTGAAGTTCGGAAGTCAGGATTAAAGGCAGAGGAGACCAAGAAATCAAGAAATTGTTAGTCTTTTGTTTTTTTGCACAAGGCAATTTATTGTCTGGGCATGACATACATATCTATATGATCAATTCGCATGCCTGGATTGCCCAACAAGACAACGGTTGTCTAACTGATCTGGAACTATTGGTAGTCTGAGATGATTTTGTCAGTTGATCTCACCAAGTAAGAGCGACTAATGTGTACAGCGTACTAAAAATAATCATGAGTTTGTGTTGGACACTTTGATAGTGTAAAGTATGATTAGTCAACTATCTTGCACCAGAAATCTTGAATCACCAGTCTCGCAAACTTTTGACCGGGTGAAAAATAAACTTAAAAATAAATCCATTGATAAGGTGATTTCTGTTTACGTCTCCAGTTTTTTAGAGCTAGTACTGCAATGTCATGCTAATGGGATGACTAAAGTGCAGGCATACACCTTACCAGAGAGCTCTGTGCGTATGCAGAGCTGTGACAGGTGTCCATCATGCTGATGAACTGATGCTCAGTTTGCAAATGCCAACGAGACAGCCAGTCTCAGCCACTGCACATGGGGCCATCACAATGTGCAGCAATCTCCCAGCACATGCAGCAGGAATCAGACATGGTGTTCTGGTGCTGGAAAGGTCAGGTTTTGGCTAATGGCTGCTTTCGCTCCATTTTAGCCCATTTCATTTTCAGCTTGTGACCACTGAAACTTGACTATCATCTGCTCGCTGTGTTTCCTCCTACCTAATTTCAGTGTTAAATGCATCAATCATTCTCTTGATCTGAACAATTGAACATTTCAATTCAATGAGCCCATCATAAGACGTGTACTGCTTCTGTGGTGGGTCCATCTGCCATTATGCCCCATGGCCATTGACTACTACTGCAGCTGTTGATCTTGACCAAATTTTCTCCTTAATTGCAGTTCCTCCGAACGCACAAAGATCCAGCAAAAAATAAACAAGAAATTTACAGTAAGTTAGGCAGGATGCGATCTATGCTTGCAAGTGCATGCACCGTCTGAAGCCCAATCAGGGGAGCAGCCACAGAAGATTCCCAGACAGAAATAAAGAAGAGAAAAGGAGGATACATACGTAATGGATGCAAAAAATTTCAAGTGCTGACGTCTATTTAAGTAGGAATTGTTAGGTACAATCTCTATCTCTTGGCACAAAACGGTTGACCATCTCTCTCTGCACGCGCCAATCTGAAACAATAAACCAGTGCTTGTTTATACTTGTAGGCTTGTATCTATCATCCTTTTTTTCTCTGCGTTTTTGTTTGGTTGTTTTCACCGACAGAAATACTGGCGTTTGATCCATCGATTTGTAATTGGTTTGAATAATGCTATACTATCATAGTCATAGTATCATTTAAAGAAACTGATTTGGATTGTAAACTGGATGTTGTTTATTTGTTTTTCTGACGTACCAGTACTTACTGGTAATAAGTTTTTTTTCAGAGGCCTGTTTTGTTGGAGGCACCACACATAATTGCACCTGTGAATCGGTCGGCGAGGTAAAAGGGTAAGAAGGCGCCTTGCAATCGCAGGAGCAGAGTGGCAGAATTGTGGAGCTTTGACTTGCACAAATCTGATGCCTTTCTCAATTTATTATCGTTGCCATGGCAAGCTAAAATATTTTTGCGTAGCTCTTGCTCGCAAGCAAACCGTAGATAGATCCTTCGGAAATACATAAAGCTGCTTCTTCGATTGAATTCCTACGTAATCACAACACTGTAACACTAGTTGGAGTATATAAGTAGCAAAATAAGTAAATAACACATATTACAGTACCTCCAAAATATTTTTTTATAAAAATATTTAACATTGAACTTTGATCCTTAATCGCTCATAAAAATATATTCTTAACATGTATCAAACCAACATTTTATGAAAGCAATTTACGGTATATAAGTCTACCGCCATCGCTTTTGTACACCAAATATACTACTAATAGTTTGACTAATTTTTAACCAAAACCTATAAAGCTTGACTTTTCAAAAATTTTCCAAAATTCCCATACATTTGCTATACGGACGGAGTAATTGATGGTGAGACGTTAATTTCAAAATAAAGAAAACCCAAGAAGAGAAAATGGACTGTCGCGCCGCCGTCTGTCCCCTCCCTTCCGTCTATTTCTCTCCCTCCTCTGCTGCTCTCTCGCCATCTCCTCTCTCTCTCTCTCTTCCGATCTGCGGAGCCCGGAGCCACCGCCACCTTTCTCTCCCGCCTCGCCTCGCCTCCTCGAGCGGGGCGCCGGCGAACGGGCCCGGAGGCGCCGTGCGGAGCACGGCATCCTCTCCTCTCCTTTCCCGCACTAGCCTTTTCTCCGCCGCGCGTCCTCCTCGCGTGCGCAGCCGGCGAGCAGGCCGACCTCGGCCTCATTCCACCGCCCTCCGTCTCGGTTCGAATCGGCTGGAAGGTATTCATGCATCTCTCATGATCGTAGCCCTATGTCCTCCTCCACGCCACCTCACGAGATCCGTCCGGACTGGCGACTTTTGGAACGCGGGAATTTTTGTCTGTTTCTGATTGCTACGGAATTCCCCGTGAAATTCCTGCGTTCCGAAGTAAGCCTTGGAACTATTTATTTCAATCCGATTAACTCATCTGTTCTTCCCGATTTCCTTTGTTTGATGCGTTATGCAGCGCTAATCCAGTTTGTTTTCACAAAAAAAAATTGTTTCCAAAAAATCGGGTTGATCCCCATGCCCCCAATATTGGGCGCACCCGAGTGCCGACAGGTCAAATTTTTTTCATACATTATTTTTAATGGGACTGTGTTATCATGTAAATTTAACTTCGACGGTGTGTACAGCCGATCAAAATTTCTAACTTGTGGTTATGTGTAAGTGTAATATTGATTCCCCCAAATAGGTATATGTTGTACGTCTTGTGGGCTGTGGCCTTCAGTCCTAGAGTTGGAGGCAGAAAATTCTGGATTTACACCTGAATTTGCATGTACAGCTTTTAATTTGCCAAGTCACTTTCGCAGGCATGGACTTCGGTGATTCTAGACGGAAGCCTAATGTCGTTGGGAAGTTCATCGTGGCTGCTGCGCTCACTGTCATGTGTATAATTGTGTTGAAACAATCGCCTGGTTTTAGCAGTACAAGTGTGGTACGTGCTGAATTTCTCCACAACTAGCCCACTTTCACTGTCGATTGCGGTTGAGATCATGTTTCTCATTGTTCTATTGTTCAATCTTGATTTAATTGTGACACGCAAGTTTCATATGGAACAATCATATATTGACTCTCTGACAGACGTATTGATTGTCCATTCCATTTGATGAACTCACTGTTCATTTATTCGGCTTCTGTACTAGTGGTTATTTTCTATGCGCCATCGTTAGTTTTGGATAAAGCACAGTCATGATTCCATTGGAAGCAAATATGTTTTTCTGAAGCATTTCAGACTGTCAACTGATATAGTAGTTTACATTTGTTTACTTTTATAATTTGGCTCTTTCAAGCTAGAGGCATTTTCATGATGCATTCACATGTTCTGTAGTTCTCTCACCGTGAAATGGGGGTGACTCATGTGTTGGTGACGGGAGGAGCTGGATACATTGGGTCGCATGCTACTCTTCGTCTACTTAGGGACAACTACCGAGTTACCATTGTGGTAAATTTCTTGTTCCAGCTTCATGTTTTTACTCCTAACTTAAAAGAGATTTTATGTTATAGTAATTTCTGCCATGTGATCTTTACAGGATAACCTTTCTAGAGGGAACATGGGAGCTGTCAAAATCCTTCAACGTTTATTTCCAGAGCCTGGGAGGCTTCAATTTATATATGCTGATTTAGGCGATGCGAAAGCTGTATCCTTTGTCTCTACAATGTGAACTTCGAGACCTTATTATAGCCATTCTTCTATACATTTCCGTGTTGGTGTGATCTGTTTTGCACTTAACCAATAGCCAGGTTAACAAAATGTTTTCAGAGAATGCATTCGATGCTGTTATGCACTTTGCTGCTGTTGCTTACGTTGGTGAGAGTACGATGGAGCCACTGAGGTAAGGCATTGATGCGCCAATGTTCTTGTATTCATTTGAAAGCTAGGCACTACACCATGTTACATAAATGGTGGTTATTTACATATTGTATGTTCATGTGCAATCCTTTGATCTCTTGGGAGCAAAGTGCTCTTGGTGTTCTTTATTATTGAAATAAAATGCTAAATATGGCAATATATATTCAAAACGTACTATAAAGTAGGCATTCCATCTTTTTCATCGTTGGTAGCTTTCTGCCGATAACATACTTTTGGCACTAGCCATTTTAACTGTGAAGACTAGTACGAAAGACTGCCTAATGTAAATGCATGTGATGACTTGATAATTTATTTATTTGTATAAACTGCTCCTCTAATTCCTCCCTGTGTAATAATGTATCTTTCAGAAATAATCTGTTGCAAATGCTGTTACTATTACATGATCTGTGCTAATGCTGCTGTAACAGGTACTACCACAACATAACATCAAATACGTTGACAGTGCTTGAGGCAATGGCAGCACATAATGTAAAAACTCTGATTTACTCAAGTACTTGTGCAACATACGGTGAACCTGACACAATGCCTATAACAGAAGCAACACCTCAGGTTGGATTATCAATGCATGGACAAAGTTTAATGAATATTATCAATGATTCACTAATTCTATATAATCTTTAAACCAATGCAGAATCCTATCAATCCATATGGAAAGGCAAAGAAGATGGCAGAGGACATAATTTTAGATTTTTCTAAGAGATCAGAAATGGCTGTCATGATCTTGAGGTCTGCCTCTCCTATAGCCTATACTAGAATATAATCCATAGAGAAAACTCACTCTTGTTTTCTTTTGAATTAGATACTTCAACGTCATTGGATCAGACCCAGAGGGGCGGTTAGGGGAAGCTCCGCGACCAGAGTTGCGTGAGCATGGACGGATTTCTGGTGCTTGCTTTGATGCAGCACTGGGAATAATTTCAGGTTTAAAGGTACTGAACATGCTCACTTCAGCATACGTCATTAATTGTTTTGACTTTTGACATGATAACATATATAACTTTCTTCCTGCTTTAGGTTCGAGGAACCGATTACCCTACAACTGATGGAACTTGCATAAGGGACTATATTGATGTCACCGATCTAGTTGATGCTCATGTGAAAGCTCTCGATAAAGTACAGCCTGGAAAAGTTGGAATCTACAATGTTGGCACAGGACATGGTTGTTACAAGATCAATAATCATCTCAACACATTCACAATTATACATTCCTTTGTTCTCTGCATATGTTTCCTTGTTTCTGATTGTGATATTCCATTCATGTTTTCCCAGGTAGATCAGTGAAGGAGTTTGTAGAAGCGTGTAAGAAGGCAACAGGAGCTAGCATCAAGGTTGAATTCCTTGCCCGGAGACCTGGAGACTATGCTGAAGTTTACAGTGACCCATCCAAAATCCATGACGAGCTGAACTGGACAGCCCGTTACACTGATCTTTGCGAAAGCCTTTCAACTGCATGGAGATGGCAGAAAACACACCCGAATGGGTATGGATCGGCCTGATTCAGGTTTCAATAGATTCAGACTTCAGGTTTATCAAAGATCTACGCAGCTTCTCAGGTCCATGTGCAGAAGTCACTTGTCCTTCAGAAAATCGGTTCTTCACCACAGAAATAGTGACAGGCACAGAAGAATTGTGATTTTTTTTTGTCAGCACTTGGAAGAAGATACAGAAAGAAGGGCCTGCCTATTCCTGGCTTAGGATCATATATATAGTTTTTTTTCTTGAAATTTTTATTTGTTTTTTCTACTCAAAGCATAATATAATAACAGAATAGAAAATATGTGTTGTAGACAAGCTAGATAGCTCTTATGTATGAACCTTCAGGGTGTTGAATGAAAGGATATGAATGAGTAGATGCCTGCTCATTATTGGAAGTCCACACTACTTTTGGCATGTTAAGCAGAAAATGTTCTTGCCCTGTGAAGCAAGGTAACCATGCAAACTCTGAAATATGATACAATGCATTGCTGTGCACAAATCCTGTTACCACTTGCAAAAATATGTCATACTGAGTACATGGGGATGGTTGACTTACCGTATTTACATAACATTATTTTGCAACCACAGTTCTTCATAGAAGAAGAACAATCATTAGCAGTTCTGCATAATCCAAAAAAAAGGAAAAATAGAAGAAGAACGAAGACACTCGCACTTTTTTTAGTTTTTACGTCAAGTCGACAATTGCCCATTGAAACTCGCGAACGGGCAACTCACCGTCACCGGCGCGCGGCGCGGCGATCACGCCCTACGCCTCGCTGGGCGTCGTTGGGCGTCGTCGTCAGATGAAGTCGAACCAGGATTCAAGAAGAGGACACAGCAGCAGGACGACCAGTGGCAGCAGCCGCTCGGGGCCCCGGCCCCGGCCGCCGGCGTCCCAGAGCACCGCGGCGCGGCGGACGAACGGCGGCGCCCGCGCGTCGCGAAGCCGCATCCCGTGCATGATGCTGAGCAGGCCGGCCGCAAGGACAGCGAAAGCCAGGATGACTTGCCACTCATCGACGACGACCGCCCCGTCCCCGCCGCCGACGACAGTGCTGAGGTTCAGGAACGACACGGCGGCAAGCACGGCGACGAACCCGGCGCCGACGAACTCGTTGCGTGGAGCCGCGCGCTGGCGGCGTCTCTGTTCGTCAGCGCGCGGGTGGTTGCGTGGAGCGGCGCGCTCCCGGCGTTGCTGAAGCCGACGTGGCATTGGCCGTGGCCGTGGCCGGTGGCGGACGATCGAGGTGGTGAGGAGGCGGCGGCTACCGGCTACGATGAAAGGGAGCTCAGAGCTCTGCACGAAGCGCGGGGTGGAGCCGACATTTGTACTCCATCAACCTACGTGGGGTTAGCGGGAGCCGGGAAAGCGTGGTGTGATTGTGTACGTTAATTAGCGCGGAAATTGTACTTGCCGAGTAGCCATTTGGAGAACTAGCTTCGAAAATGTCTGTCATTTCTCGGATCGCCATCATGACAGGTGCTTCTCAGATACTTCCCGGTTCCCATGATTAGACAAAATCAACCTGCCTCTTTTTATCAGTTGCCAATTTGACTAAGGCACAAAATAACTAACTGATGGAATATCTCTGTTGCCAAAACGTAAGTTAACATTAGTGCCAGTGTTTGATTTATGACACAGATTGTGGAAGAAATCAGGTGCTTATGCTTGTTTAAGCCCACTGCCTGGTACAACTCCAGGTGTAATTCCCAGTCATACCAAAAAAGGAAAATTCGACGCGGGACAACAGCATTGTTTTATGGAGCAGCCGTTATTTACTATTTACTTATGATAGTTACAGGAAGCTTACAGTCACCCATCTGTGCAAGCAGTGAGAGGAAAACCAGATTAATATTGACTGACGGCTCTGCTTATATTAGTCCAAATTGTTGTATGATTGTGTCTGACCGCGCACAACTGTTTAATTACTCGACATATAGGGGTATTGTATTTGGTTGGTTCTCCATGTTCACGTGTGCTGAAATGCTGAAAAGATCGATAAAAAGCAATATTTCTTCATTATTTTATTTTTGATCGGTTGAGATCGCTAACCGGGACACCTGCCGCAGCGTCTACGTGTTTGTTGTAATTCAGTGCAATCAAACCGTGCCCTTTCTTGCTTTCTGCAGCTGATAGACACAGAGGAATTTTCCATTTACTATTCAGAACATGCTCTGTTATAGGAGGAGGAAGGGAGTGAGAATTCTAGTTTTCAGAGTAGAGACTACTGAACTGCTACTACAGCCATTTGGCCTGGAAGGCTGGAAGTGTTCATACTCACTCATTCACCTTCCGAGAAGTAATCCAGATGCTTCCGGAAGGTGAGATACAACCTGGAGTTTTTGTTCCATGTACTATGAGTTACGATCGACAAGCTGATTGAATATTGATGGTACGTTTTAAAAAAAAATGATGGTAGACAACTAGTGATAGAGGAACACACGTCAATATGGCAATATTTCACATGGAACGATGGAAGCAGTTACCCGGTTGCTGCAGCCAGGCCGTGAGAGTGACACTGATCTTCGCGAAAGCCTTTCAACTGCATGGAAATGGCAGAAAACACACCCGGATGGGTATGGATCAGCCTGGTTCGGGGTTCTCAATTGTTTAGGCAGAGCTCCTGCCAATTTCCCTAAAAAAAGAAGAGTACTTTTTTTTTCAGCACTTGGAACTTAGGAAGAAGATGTAGAAAGAATGGCCCACCTATTCCTGGCTTAGGATCATATATATATATATTCTTAACATTTTATATTTTTTCTATGCGTCAAAGGCTCACAGCATAATATAATAACCAGATTACTGTCATGTATGTCTTTTTTTTTACTGAACAAGCCTTCATTGTGTTGAATGGAAGCATATGAATAAGGGTGAGTTCCATATTACTTTAGCTGATACAAATACATAATTAATTACATATTAATAATTTTAAATTTAAAAATGAGTTTATTTTTTATTTTAAAGCAACTTTTTTATAGAATTTTTTTAAAAAATATATAATTAATTATACGCTACTAACTTATAAAAACTTTCCTATGTGACCATTTGAGGTTAGCAGCAAAGCAAGCAAAAACATTTTTTTTCTGGAAAGATCAGAAGCAAAAAACTTACACTTCATATATGTTCAAGAAATTATATATAGGGTAACTTTCTGAGAAAGAATGCAGAGACAGACAGTATGGTTCAGTCTACAGTATTGCTTCTGAGAGTGGTTTGATGTGAGAGAAAACCAAGAATCTTAGATCCATATTTTAACATCCTTAAAATTTTAAAACAAAATTCGAAAACTAAAATTTGGAGCCATAATTTTTTTCCAAAACAGCATCATGCGAAATTTTCTTGGTCCTTATTTTTTTTTGCCAATGCCAAAAATTTTAAAAAAGTGTGATACCAAAAAATAATAATTATTTATACTTATAAAATTATTTTCTTAAACCCCACCGACAGTGCCTCACAGTCCCGCTACACTCCCTATGCGATTTCCAACCCATTTCAGCCATTTATGGGCACAGCCCCACCTCGCTTGTCCATGCCGCACTAGCTAGATCAAACCGTGTTGCTTTTTTCTCTTCGTGTGCGTCGCTCGTTGTTGGCTTTCACCGTTCGCCGCTGTCCTACCTGCCCCATCGTCGTTGTTGTCTCACCTATCTCGTCATAGCTGTCATCCCGTCGCACCTATCGCTCGCTCAGGCCACCCCCCGAACTGCCCTAGCACTATTGTCTCCTACGTGGTGAGCTATTGTTTTCGTTCGTCAACCACACCTGCCCTATCGTCGTGCTGTTTTCTCCCTTGCGTCTCACATGTGCCATCGATGAAGGATTGACCTCTCATTACCCCATCTCATTGCCAAGCCCCATGGCAGCCCCATGTGGGCCGCGAGAGACGACCAATCCCACACTGCCAAACCGCTGCCCCGCACAATCGCTCCTAGCCGAACACCACACAGTCGCGCTCCACCACTCTGCTTCCTCTACTGTGGCTCTGAGCTCTTTGACGCGCGCGTGCTCACCGCATGCTTGCTCACTACCATCTCAGCCCCATGCCTACACCACTCTATTTGTTCGTGCACTTGCTAACCAACAGGTCCTGTATGGCGCCGTCAAGTCGCATCGTGACAACGTTGTGCTCGCCTCCTTTCTACCAGCCCTGCCTCATGCTATGAAGTCTCGCTAACCCGTCGCTGTGCGCCTATAAATAGGCCGTCGCGAGCATGCCATCATCCTTCTCCTTTCTCATCAATCACCACCGTGACCACTGCCTAGCCGTGCCGCTTTGAAATCGCTTTGGAGAGGAAGCTTTGAGTGCACCATTCAGTTGCCCGAGCTCTGCGTGAACTCCCATGCCCACGCCGGGTCTCGGCTTACTTAGGAACGAACAAGAGAAGTCCTTCATGTACTCGGCATCGACTTCCTCGATCACTCGTGCTACTTCCCCTTCGGCATCCACCCTACTTCCTTTTCAACCACCCTACCTTGCCGGTCCATTCCCATCTTCAATCACCCCATGGTGACCCACCACGCCAGGACCTTCTTCTAGCCCAATATTTAAAGGGAGAGAAGAGAGTTAAAAGGAGTGGCACATAGTTAATTGTCAATTAGTATTTAATAACCATATTAAATTTATGTTTAACTTATTTCTTAGAGTGACATGTGGACTTAGATGGTTAGTTAAATCTTTTTAATCTTATGTTTAATCTACGTGACACTAACACGTGGGTCCATATACTAATGAAATTCATTTAAACCTATGTTTAAATTTATATCTGATTAATTTTTGAAGTCCACACTTAATTAATTAAGTTAAATCCTTGAAATAAGACCTTGTAAGTGTGACACGTGGACCCTTAGCCATTGACCGGTCAAACTAACTCAGTCAATGTTGACCATGGCCCCATCTGTCATAGACAGAGCCATTTTTCCATTGCTTCATAAATACAAAATTGTGGGACCCTTCTACCAGTGAGATAAGTGTTTCTTAATACAAACAATTCAGACAAAAAGAAAATGGCTGCGAGTGAGCCATTTTACAATTGTTTGATTTATTTCAAATTTAAAACTTTAAAACTTAATAGCTTACTCATTTTAAATGCAAATCAAATGAAACTTAGACCAAAATTTATCTAAAGATCTATATAATGGCACCGGTTTGATAATTTTAACATTTTTAGGTTTTTTTATAATTTATTTATTTAGCGTTTAGCATGTAAGTTTGATTAGTTATGAGAAATAAGTTACATGTACGATGAGGAACCAACCTGTAACGTTGTAGAGGAGCCCACCGCTGAACAAGTTAAGTCACCACACCCTTACGTTCAACATGTTGTACCATTTATGAAATATTTTTATTTACAAATAAATGTGTAGGCTATGTTTAAATGCGTTCCTATATTGATGTATATGCCATAATTGGTATTGATTACATCTACCTTAATGTCATGAGTACCTAATCAAGTCCCTAGTCAAGTTATTAACCTTACTTAGCCATGTCATGATATTTAGTTGATCTCCTCTTATATCTTGATCAGATGGAATAGTGGATGATCACCGGTGTAGTGGTGGTTATCAGAAAAAGAAAGCAGGAGGAGACATGAATTGCCACCCCGCAACAAATATGAAAATGTATTGTGAAAACCCAAAGTTAATGAAAAACAATTTTGGACTAGAGTGATTAGATAGAATTTGGATGGTGTCCAACAACACCTAGTACTGACCCTGATCATTTAAGGACTAAGTCAAAAATCTATGTAGAAAATAAACTAAGTATGATTGTATTTTCTCGAGTGGGCATAGACATGATGGATTAAGGCCATTGAGCGGGGTGATATCAATAAGTGTGGTGGTTTTGATCTTGATTTATCATGTGGGACATGATAGAGTCATACAACGTATGACAAATAAAAATATAAAATTGAATTAACTTTGCTATCTCTCCTTGTCTTTGAAAATCTCGAGTATCTAGGACTCCCCTCACTACTTGTATGGAACGTCGGGTAGTGTATGAGGTGTATAGTACATGGAACAAGTACCGCTTCCTACAAAAGACTTAAAAAACCATGTCGTGACAAGTCTCTTATGTTGAGACTAGGCTCATGTGTTAAGACAAGTCATGTACTATGAGTAAAGCGTATATCTACTACAGTGTGAGTAAATCAAATTATTTGAATAGTTGTACTTGCGGTTAAAGAAGAGACGGGACTTGTAGGGTAGTCTCATTTTTTTTCAAAATGAATATAGTATTTGTTGGGAATGGTGGAAATATATTATTGCTATCCAATGAATGGCTACATTAAAAATGTAGATAATGTGAAAACTGAACCAGAGGATAAATTGATCAAGCAAGACTTGAAGACAATATGTACCCTTGATGAATGATTAAACAAATAAACTTAATGATAATTTTGGTTAAAATGACTGAGTCATAGAATTTTAGAAAAAAATCTGCCTTTATGCAAAAGTAACCCTAAATTATCCTTAAAACCCGTGTGCATTTAAGTATGTTGTGTGGTAGATTGCTGAGTATGTTTTGCTTGCTTTAGTCTTTTAGACATGGTTGATCCGTATGAGTATGTCCTAAAAGAGAAATACTCGAAAGAGTCCCCATATGGGGTTAGTATCCCTAATCAATTCTTATGAGTGAATAAAGTAGTCGTCGTTATTGCACTTATGCTATCTTATTTTATTGTGTTGGGCTTTTTTAATATAACTAATCTATTTGATCTCATTTAGATAACCATTTGTAATATTAAATATCGTAAGATTTATAAATAATACAGGTAATAATTAATATCAGGGATTGATATGTTAATAAAGTTATCGTTCAACCAAACCGGAGGCCGACACATTTGTGAGCGACGACAAGGTTTGGAGCTAGCAACACACGTTAATATGGCAATTCTCACATAATTTCAGCTTCCGGGCTCCTGCAGCTAGAAAAGAAAGTGACCCGTTTCTCACCAGGGGAGGGGTTGGTACCGACATTCCTAGTTCTGTATAGTCCAGGACATTTCTCCTGAATTTTCCTCTTCAGTTGGGAGTGACAGATTCTGACGCCACTGATTCTAAGGTCATTTTGAGTCCACATAATATCCTAAAACTTAGCTTAATTTGTCTGCCATCTCTGTACCATATTACAAGGTTATTTTGTCAGGTTAGAACTGTGCTGAAAGCCTGAAATCACTGGCAAAAACGGTGGTGTGACCTACTGTCCAAATCGAGTTGTGACTTGTGATCTCCGCTTCTGTAGCGCCATTGATCGATCTCGCCGTCGTCGAGGGGAAGGTGATTGGAAGGGTCGGAGAAGCTTTAGCACATCCGTCGTTGTCAATCGATCGATCGAGAGTTCAACATGACATGAGGCAAATTGGTCCGAGAGAAGACATGTCTTTGTTCAGCGTGGGTATTTTTAATCGGGTAGAGTCAGTCAGCGTCCGCCACCACCCCGGCCCACGTGCACAGCTGACCGTACCTCGCTCTTCTCGTCAGAACCTGCGCGTACGTGCTGCAGCCTGCAGTGCGCGTCGTGCTTTGTATTTGAAGAAGATTATCTGTATAATAATATAAACGATAAAATTAATTACTACATAATTAAAAATATATTTTAGGAATATAAGGTGAGAATCTTCTATAAAAAAAATTTTTATAAAAAACACACGTTTAATAGTTTAATAAATATGCTTATGAAAAATTTGTAAAAAGAAGGGGAATCGAACCTAGCTTACCACGCTCCGGTCAAGGCATCATTGGCTGCTGCTGCCGAGGCGCGATGACTGCTTCGTTTGTGTTTTTATACGAGGAAAACGTAAAAATGAAATAAATATATATGAGGAAAACGTAAAAATAAATGTTTCGTTTGTGTTTTTATATGAGGAAAACGTAAAAATGAAATAAATATTAAAAAAACAGGAATCCGACCTGCCGATTTCGAACCAGCGACCTAAGGATTAATCTGCATCACTACAGTCCTCCGCTCTACCAACTGAGCTAAGGTCGGTCTTAAAGGAATTTCTGTTAATACATTATTTAACCTGTGATGTGATTATTGGCTGCTTTGTCTTCACCTTTTTTTTCTTGGCTGGGATTCTTTAGCAATTTTCGATTAAAAAAAAAAGCACTCCGCGAGTGCTTGCGGAGCCACAGCTCCGATGGTGAATCTGTGGAAATCTTCGGTAGGGTAACCAAAAAAAAAAAAACGCAGTTGCATATGTGTGCTGCTAAAGATTATCCGCCCTGTTTCGATCCCAGGCATACAGACTCGTTACGGCGAGTCGCTGATGGAGGCAAACTTGCAGGGCGGCGCGACCAGTACGTGTAATCGTATCGAGTACCTCGAGAGCTGCCTGAACAAAAAAAAAAAGCTATGGCGTATTGCACATTTAATTGATGGAATAAAATTTTATATACACGAACTTATACTACAATTGCGCTTATTGAAGTAAAAAAAAAGTAGTAAACTAGTAGAGATTTATTACAGTTGCATGCTTATTTTTTAGCGCCTGAGTTTTTACTTAGCTAATTTTTGTTGCCTGACTTCATTTTTGCAGACATAAGGCAGTTCTACTATGGCCAAATACCTTAATCAAATTAAATAACCAATTAATCCTATGATTAGCATATTAATCAACATGCTAATAGCCAAATGATTAAATACCCTACTTGTCTTGCTCGTGGCATAGCTATCGCCATTGCCATGGCATACCACAAGAGAGGGTCCGCCACTGCCACACCGATGTCCCTGCCGTTGTTGCACCGGTGTCTACGTCAGCCTTTACACTTGTGTGGGCCTCACCGTACTCATTCTAGTTCGAGGCCGCAGCAGGCACTAGCCCGAGTCCGTTCTCTCTAGGTCATTAAGATCACGAGCCCAAACGAGCCAAACCTTAATGAGTACTCGTTATCTATCCCTATCTAGTGGGACTAAGTTCTGTTGTAGCTTTATTGTGCACGAGATGACCCCGAGAGCCACCATCGTCGTCTTCACTACACTAGCTATGATCTTCAGCCACTGTTGTCGCCTTCGTACATGATAGGGAACTAGATTTATCATTAACAAGTAAAAATTAATTGGAGCCAAGGCCCCCACTCAGCATACTCTGGATGTGCCCCTGCATTTGGACATGTGCTACACTATCAACCCTAAGATGCTGACTTTTTTATGCAGTTTTAATTACCACAATAGCTTCCGGCCTACTATTATCATTTCATTGGGTTAGTCAAATCACATATATTATCAAATGACACAGCGCCAAGAAGTTGGGACAAAAAAAATTCAAAAATAACCATGAATGCTACTATGGCAGCTAAAGTATACGATTTTGGTGTTATCCTAGCTGAACTACTAACAAGGTAACATCAATTTTCTCTTCTAAAAAGATCAAAAAGAACAAGCCTATTCATCATACTTTGTGCCATTGATAAGAGAAAATGGTTTCTCAGATATTCTAGATCCACAAATTGTTGATGAGGGGGTATCTAAGATGCTGAGCTGGTTGCAAAGCTCATGGGAGCGTGTTTAAGAGCAAAAGGTGAAGAAAGGCATACGTTGAGGCAAGTGGAGACAATACTTGAAGATGTGCAGAGGTTAAAGGTCAAACTTAATCATCAAACAGCAAGAGTGAGCAATAACGCTCTAACAGATCAAACATACTAGGAAGTAAGTGATACTATGAAGGATCTAGACAATATAGCTTGGAAAATGAGTTCATTTAATCATCTAAATTTTCTAGATAATTTCGCTTTCATGCGGGGACAAGATATTGAGTAAATATATTGCTACTACTTTAGGTAGGATATATATTAGTAACTGGATGTGTCATTTGTTTACTCTAACATATGACTTTCTGCGTTTCACCGATGCTAATGGACGATGTACGTAAAGTCAAGTGTTTAGTTGGAGATTGTTGAGTTTAATATATTTCTAACTTTTGAATATCTAGTCCTTACTGCTACAATGCAAGAGGCAGAGACAGATCTAGAGTACACCAAAGCGGGAGGGCATGGCCCCTGCTGAAATTTATACCTAGCGGGGATAGCGAAATTCTGCCTTCCCTCTACACGTGATGGCACAGGCATCGCTCTCGGCGACGTTGCCGTGGAGTGTGAAGTTAGCCACGGTGTTGCAGCGTATGCAACAAACCAGTTATCCGCGGCTAGCCGTGCAACATTTGATCGGGAAGGGTCACAGCTGATGCGAACCGTGCTTGCAAGGAGACGTCGAGCGCTTCGATGGCCACATGTCCTGTGGCCACGAACTGCTTAGACTAGTGTGCATCGTCGCACGTGAGGTTGAAGCCATGGTAGGGCCATCGGTCGTCGATGTTGGAAGGGGTACACCACCCGTATGTCGCTGTAGCTTTCTGGTCAACCAGATAGGGCTAGCAGGCCTGCAGTAAGTGCCATCGTCGCTAGGAGGTGAAACACGGGGGCTCCGATGAACGCGGCTCACCTAGGAGATGAAGTGCAAGCCAGCACGGCAAACCTAGGACAGAAATGACCACGTGTCACAACTTGTCAGAAAGATTATCCTGTAGAGAGTTGTGCGGGCCTGGTACCATTGGATTTTATATACAGCTTTTAATTTATATTTTCATAGATAGTACAATTGTGTTTTCTATTTAATAGATTTTAAAATTATAATTGAATACAATTGTGTTTTCTATTTAATAGATCTTAAAATTATAATTGAATACAATTGTGTTTTCTATTTAATAGATTTTAAAATTAGAATTGAATTATATATAAATATGATTCTTAGCCTACTATTATCGTACCTTGGTAGTAATAAATACAAACTGAAGTGCCTACAGCTTGGTAGTAATACAATTAGGATGTAGATTATACCGGTCGTGCATGTAGATATTAATTACCAATAGTATTAAGATGAAGAAATTGTGGTGTAATTTGATTCGGACATGGATGTTCAGTTTGATGACAACTTAATCAAAATATTTGATTCCTTTGTATTTATTACATGCCAAATACAATTCCGAACTGAATATCGTTTGCATATCACGTGAATAGATAGGATGAATCTGTCGATGAAAAGATCTCCTTTTTCACGTGGATTCTAGATTATTTTAATAGTGCATGATACACGGTAGATAAATTTAAAGTGTAGATTTCTTCCATTACGAGATCATGCGGCTAAGATATTTTTTTGTTCTTGATTAACATGGGAATTTCAATGAATTACTGATTAATGAAACTTTCTAACCTTGTATCCATCTTTTACACATGTCATAATATAGCTATACCACTGATGAAATTTAAAGATATATATGGATCTTGTAAGAGCTAGAACACCATATAGTTACATAAAAACTTTATATTGTATGGAAGGTTACCGGAAATTGAAGCAATAATCAGTAGCTAGCGTTTTGATCTTCCAAAACAATAGGAGTAGGCAGAAACAATACGCAGATATGATTTATTCGACTACTGTGGGATATAACGGAGACCTGTCCCTGTATTTATAGGAGAGATGTTAGATTCCCATTCTAACTAGAGCGTGTCTTAGCTGTCAAGCTAAGCATGCTACAGAAACGTAGGATAGTCCTTTTATCTACTCTAGGCCTAGTGACTGAACGACAATCTTACCAAATCTAATATAAGCATTAAGATTGATATGTAACAAATTATTATCATTAGTTAAGATGCGAAAGAGAAAATATATATAATTAACGAGAAATAATTATGATACGTTTTGGTAAAATCATAGAAATTATTTTTTATGATATACGTGATCAATCATAAAAAATCAATTTCGAGAAAAGCTCGATAAAAAACTGATTAATCCTTTTTTTACCTACCCTATCTATGGAATGCACCTCTTTTTTCGTCCTCGTAGGCTACTTGTTGGTCCGGCACATGATTACATGAAACTAATACTAGCTCGTTGATCGGCGATTAGGCGCGACGTGGCGGACACTGCGTTGCTGCTGTCCAACGCCCGGGCACAGCACCGGCTCGACGTGGATTGGGTGGGAACTGCGCGTGAGCCCCACGCCCACCGGCCGGCGCGGCGACCGCGAGGTTCACGGCGGGCTCGCACATGCCGCCATACCTCGGATATAGCGTTCGCAGAACAGCACAGGCAAAGCTAGTCATGGCCAAGCACCATGTCGCCGTCGTTCTGCTGCTGCCGCTAGTGGCGGCGCTTCTCCTGCCCGCGTCGCCTTGCGATGGGAGGGAGGTGAGGGGGAGCGAAACCACCACAAAGCCGCGGTGATGTCGGCGGTGGTGGCGCTAGCGGCGGCGGCGGGGTCGGCGAGGAGAAGGCGTCGCTGCCGCCGCCGCTGACACCCAACCTGCCGCTGCCACCCATTGTGCCCCCGGTGCTCCCGCTGCCGCCCGTCGTTCCCGGGATTCCTCCTGCTCGCGACTCCACCACCAAGTCTCCATGATCATGCTTGCTTGCACGCAGATCAATGCAGCGGCTTGTTGAGTACCCTGTACTAGTGTACCGACTTCGGAAGCAGAGGGGCCCGACAGAATCGTCGTGTGCGCAAAGCCATCGTGTTTTTTGTGACGTGTCAGCTCTCCTTAATCCTTTTTTTCAGTTATTAGTGAAGTAAATTTGGTGGTTTCAGAAATGCCTCAATAACCGCCTCTACTGTTGTCTGCTTAAAGATTGCACTTGATGACTACTTAACTGCCCCGCTACAGTTGTAACAGACGGCGATATACGATCATCATGTCAACAAGACCACACTAATCCAGAACTGCCTGGGGTCTCGCCATCTGAATACAAGTGCAACAGAACAGCCGGTTCGGTTGCCCTTGTAGTACATTGGTACAGTGACACGATCATACAGATAGACCAAGCTGCACAGGTAAAAAACAAACCAACAGTGTAGGATGTATGTGCACAAATCGGACATCACAGTTTTGCACGATAAATATCAAGATACAGACTGACTCACACAAATCTGTACCGTGTAGATCGCTATATCTCTCTGTTTCTTTTTTCCTTTTTTACAATAGCTCCTGTTCATCAACGGTAAACATGAGTCAACATCAAATGTTTGCTTTCTCAGCATCTCCCAGGACGGGTAGTTTGGTAATTAAGTTAGGTCATTCTCGTCCAAGGCATCCTCGTCGTCATCGGCTGCTAATTTCTTGATGGTCTGCAGATCACCTGTCGGTAGTTTCCTTGCAAGTCGGATTACCTGCAGTGATGTTCACCATAAATCCAAGTCAAGAAGTATGAACAAGAACACTAACAATCGGGGAATTTTTTTTTATGGAATCAACACTAAATTTAGCACATGAAACTATTAATTGTCTTATGATATGTTGAATTGTTGATAACTAATAAGTCTACCCTGACAATTGGTGAGCTATCACTGTTAAATCAACCAATCCAGAAAGATTAGCATCAATATATTCTAAAGCAGCATTGTTAGCCAAACAAGAGATCGTCAGTAACATGTCTAACATTTGACGCTTCAGCTCCAAGTACACTGTTTTATACGCAATAGAGCATGCAATCTAATCTAATCATCTAAACAGATTGAAATAGTATCATGGCCTCGGTGGTATATAGCTCAGTAATGGGCTGGCCTAGTAACTATGAAACTCAAAATATTACCACATGATCGAGGTGATTGATAGCACTTGATTGAGCAGCCTTTTTTATTTCTTCAGCATCACCTTCCTCATAAGCAGACAACAGTTTCATTGCACATCTATTCTGGTCGCTATTAAGGAAAGCTTGAACCCTGCAATGCAGCAGAAAAGAAAATAACAGTGAACGCGATGTTTGTGCTACATAATTTGATGCAACCATAAATAGCAATGAACATGTACAAATTTTCACCTGTTACAGTAACTACCACAAATGTACAACTTACTCTGAGCAATCATTGTAGCATTTCTGAGCTTGTTGAAAATCATGGGCATAAAGGTAGATGATGATTGCACTCAAATAGCCCTGCATATTAAAAATAACATTTATAGAATCAGACAAGTTTATTACTCAAATTTTGATAACGCCTACATGAATAGTCAATTTCATTTTACCATTTGGAATTCATGAACAAATTTAAAACTTCGAGGCAGTATGCTATTATAAAAAAGAAAGCTCAGATTGCATTGCATATTCTTTCTAGCTTGTAGCTAGCTCTGGTCACTAAGAAGAACAAACTCCCTGTAAAATTAAGCAAGCACAGTTCAGTATAAGCATCGATACTACCTTGCACTGGCTGTTGATGGCATTGCACTTATCAGCAGCCGAACCAAGTCTTAGAAAAGTTGCTGCAGCATCCGAATACCTGTGAGAGATGGCCAAAGATGGGAATAAATGCAGATGAACACAGAAATGAGATTAGCTGTAATACATGCATCAATGCCATAAATACATTGATGAAGGCGAGAAAAAAAGGTGCAAGCAACAAGGAAAAGGGGTAAGCAGCACATCAAAACCATAGTAGTAAATAAAGTTTCAGCACCTCTAAGTAGTGTTGCAGACCTCAATAGTTACAACAAACAGATGTAGAGTGAAACCTCTAAGTAGTGTTGCAGAACTAAATAAAACTATGCATAGTAATGACAATTGACTGATTCTCGAAAACTTCAAGCTTTACAGGTTCTTTTAAAACTGAAAGTCATCAAGAATTAAATAGGTTGATAGGCTCTGATCCTTAAAAAGGTGAATATGTAAAAATTTGTCAAGCACTGTCATTTTGTCACAATAGCATGGTTAAGACACTCGAGAAAAAATGAACCAGCGCCAATAGAAAGGTGAGTATGCTAGGAGGTGTAACGAAAGCACTTACTGTAAATATGCAACAGACACCACTTAGCTGTAAAACGACACATGCTGGTGTGAAATTATAATAAACAGATATCAGTGTTTGCCTAGTCGGTCGACTAAACCGACTAGTCACTGACTAGTCGGTAATCGGTGGTTCACCGACTAGATCAGGGGGTAATTGGTGAATTAGATGGTCTTACCGATTAGTCAGTCAAATTCAGTCTAGTCGGTCCTAGTCGGTCGGTATTAGTCGCCGACTAGTACCGACTAGGAAATTGGAATTAGGCGCAGGTGATATTTTGGCTCAGCCAAATGCGTGGGCTAGAGTTAGAATCCCCGTTTTCAAATGTTGAGCGTTTTCAACTGAACAATGTAATGGATCTGCAATGCCTTCAAAACAAGGTATGCATAGCATATCAAATCCCAGTTTTCTTTGTACTTCTTTGTTCTCTGATTATTTCAACAATCAATAATCAATACTCATTTACTCAATAATCTGCAAATTTGCTATAACACATGTCAAAAATAGGTAGATACTTATCAACTTGTTGTGGGAAAATTTTTTGCTTAACATATTGGAGCCGCTGACTAGTTAGTGACTAGTCGCCAACTAGTCGGCCCAGTCGCTATTCGGTGGGTGACCGACCGACTATCAACTAGCGACTAGGTGAACACTGACAGATATTAAGCAGGTCAGCATATTCTTACTTCTCAAGCTTGACATATAAATTTGCAGCAGCACGATACAAGTCGAAAGCCATCTGTTCCTTTCCATCCTCTTCTAGAACGGTACAGGCCTCATCATACATTTTTATTGCTTCTTCTGGAGCTTTATCCTCTAAGAAACTGATCTCATCATGTTAGAACAATAATCCTTCACAGTGTTCACATAAGTTTCATATTCCTTTTGAATTACCTGGCACCCTTAGCAAGAGCATCAGAGGCAGGTTGTGGTCTTCCACATTCACGATAGAATTCAGATGCTTTGCGATGAAAGTCAGAAACTTCATTCCAGTGTGCAAGCTCTTTCGCTAAAGCACCAGCAGATTCCATGTGCTTAGCAGCATCCCAGGGTATATTAACTAGTTAAGGGTGCATTAGGTGATAATTCAATTCAAATTATGTGAATTAGGAAATAACTCAATTCAAATGATGTGAAAATATGAAAGCTACACAAATATTTTCTGAAGGATACGAGGAAATCATTTCTTGTCCTTTTGAAGCCTTCTCAAAGGCATCCTTTGCTTTCTCATTGTCCTTTCTGAACCTATAAGCAATAGCTTCATAGCAGAAATGAAAGTTTTATAAGATACAGCACAGGAAGCAAATTGATAACCCAAAAAAAATTAAAATATGGCAAACAGGTCACAGACCAGCTTGCTCATACAAGGAGGTAGCACTCTTCCAATCGGCATTCCACCTTGTGAAGCTCAATTTTGTTCTGCATAATCATATGTAGCACAGAGTTAACAATGAAGGGGATGGACAGGAAACAGTTTAAGATACACAGGCGGACTTAGCAAGCACTAAAAAAGATTATGACAATAACAAAATTTAACCAAAAGCCAACTAAAAAAAACCTAGTAGGCAACATGACATTAAAATGAGAGCAAACAAGAAAAACAAAAGGCATCCTAAAAATAATTTGTTTTTGCTGATGCTGGAATGTGGGCTTTAATTTTCCACTGCTAAAGGAACAAAGGCAAACACATGAATGATTACATGAAGACTCTCATAGTCTGCATTCTGAAGTTACTATAACAGAAAATGGATATTATCTAGGAGACAAATTCTACTCAGAATTCCCATACAACACACCTATCTGATGCAAATCAGAGTCCGCAATAGCTTCTATTGCTCTTCTCGAAAAACTCGGCATGCCCTTGAATACAGTGTCACTAGAGTTGCGCAAACTAAGTAATAAAACTAAGGGAACAAACAGGCCCTAACATTTTGGGAAAGTCCTCTCCTGAGAAACCTACTGCCCCCGAGCTTATCTCTACTACTGTAACTACTTGAGATCTCAGAAGCCCTAAATCAGCACCAAGAATTTGGAAGAAGTAACGCTACCCACCGCTCCCATCTAGATACATGAGTTCCCAGTCCTTGATCCAAATCGAAAAATCTAATCATCGAGAGTTTGACATGACAAATTGACTAGGCATAGGCTCGAATCGTTGGCCTCATTCACCGAAATACGCACAACACGGCAGAAATCAGATGAATTCGCGGATCAAACAGGGGCGGGAGAATTCATCAGGATGGGGAGGGAGAGCGGACGAAGGGCTTACAGCTTGTCGGCCTTGGCCATGAGCTTGTCGGGGTCGGACGATGAGCTCGCCATGGCGGAGATCACCTCCTCCTCTTCTCCGCGGCCTCCTCTCCTAGACTCCCACGAGTACTCCTGTTGCGTGCTGCGTTGAGTCGACGAGCAGCCGAGCTGTCTCACGGCCCGAGAGGAGAGAGAGAGAGAGAGGCATCCGGTTCCTCTTCAAGATTCGTGAAGCCTCGGTCCAATCCCGCACGAATCGCGAGGACGAACCATCCCGGCCCAATTAGCCCACCAGCAGGCCCATTTGTTCCTCCCGAACGAGGCCCGAAATTCTCGGCGAGTTTGGCCCATCTCGCGCGGATTCATGCGCGGCGCGTCAACACCACCACGCTCTGCAAAACCGCCCACCTGCGGCGGCGATGAATCGCCGGCCTGGCCGTTGTCACGCATGCACGCGCGGTGGCTGCCGGAATCTGGCGATCGATCGATAGATCGAGATGGTCACGTCGGTGGTCAGCGTGGTCACCGAACCTGAACCTGGCAGGCACGCTTGCACGCGCAGTCACCGGCGGCATCGCATCTACCTTTGCAATTGCAGCAGGAGAGGAGGAGCTAGCGCTACTGGGCTAGGCATGCAGCCATGGAGTAGTAGCTAGCTAGCTAGGAGGATGGCCCCTGTACGTTGCCCTGGATCGCATACGCATGCGTTCTGGTTACGAAGAAAACAGCCAAAATAATAGAGGTGACTGCCTCCTTTGTTCCCTTCCTGCGTCTTCCACCTCATCTCCCTCCCCTCTCCTCGCAACCGCGGCATGGGCGATTCTTGGACTCTACCTTTCCAGTGACGACCCTCGCTCGCCTTACCTGACTAGCGACCACATCCTCAAAACTCAAAACACCATCGAGATCGAAGTGGATCGAATTAGGGAGAGATTATAATCGACCGATCATCAAGTAGGGGTGAGGAGGAGATTGTGTTGTTTGTTTCTTTCCTTCTTCAGAGCTTCACCATACCATTCTTCTGGTTCCGAGGGTTTGTTTCAGAAATAACGCATGGGCTGCAAGCCTGCAAGCTAGCTGATCGTGTTAGGTAGCAACATGCCAGCATCCTCACTGCACATGTCTACTCGATGCTTTTTAATTGCTCTCGTCAGTAGTCACGTCTGTTCATAAAGGATGCACATGAGCAGCCAATCAGATGCTAATAAAACTTGGATCTTTAATTTTTTTTTCAGAACCAGACTGATCATTTTTGTTACCTGCAGTTTCCTGGTCACTAGTAATTTAGTTCTATCATTATCTAAAAAATGTTTAGTGGTTTTATGAGCAAACGGTCTTTAGATGCATGATATATTGTTTTCTCAAAGATCAAGAATCATGCCTAAAAATTAACGAATCCTCGGTCATAATAGAAACTATTGTTGAAGAACATATGTATGCAATATTTTACATATTACAGTAGGACAAACATCATACTAGTTTCACATTCATCAATCAAGATTTTCCTAACATTTTACTAATGTATATCTCTTTTCAGATTCATCTCAGAACCTGATTTCCTATGGAGTCCTCAAGCAGAAAGCCCTCACTACTCTGAAGAAACAATCTGTGCATAGTACTGTACCTTGACTAACTCTTTCTTTGCAAGTCAAGTTAGAGCCATCACCTATAGCAAGGTAGGTGAAATGATTGACCTCATGGGCATAATACAAAATCGTAAACAAAAGTCCCATCAGAGACTCAGATACATGGTAGAGGCTGACGATCCAAACAAGAAATTCCACACGGCCGGTGAAAGATAATGATAACTACACTACTCACTATGCTCATGAGTCCTGCCTGCCATGGTGCAAAAGCTTATAGAAATCAGATGCCATAAATAAATCTGGTGCTAAAGGTTGGTGGGTCGAGGAGACCATCTTGTCACCAAGAAAGCTCTCAGAACTCTCCATCTCTCTAGGCCAGCTTAGGGCTGGACCAGGTAGCCATTGCTAGGTTGTATCAGTTCATAAGGTGGAGGAGGTGAAGCAGGAGGCAGCCTAGAAGAAGGCAGACACCAAGAACGGTATGCATGGCAAGAAAAAACATGATCCTATCTATCTTCTGTTGATCTTAGGAGCAGTTCGTATGTTCTAGACAGTTTTGTCATTCTTCTTGTTTGTATGTGATCTTTAGTATCTTAGATCTGTTGCACATCTTCTTGTTAGGAAGGTGAATAGATTCGTCAGAAGATCTGATGGAAGCAAGAAGGCCTACCCTTACCAGGAGAAGCAGATCTGCTGAGTTCCACAATCTTTCAGAAAGGGTAGGTTGTTATCATGCCCTGAAATCACAGCTGCTGATTTATAAGCACTTGGTGTTTCTTATCTTTGATTTGGATGTCTGTAGAGGAGAAGGGATAGGATCAATGAGAAGCTGAAGGCGCTGCAAGAGCTACTTCCAAATTGCACCAAGGTAATATATGTGGTGCATCTTTGATCATACATCTCTCTTGTAGAGCCATTCAGTTCTTATCTTCTTGTTGTTTCAGACCGACAAAGTGTCGATGCTGGATGAAGCGATAGACTACCTCAAGTCACTCCAGCTACAACTCCAGGTACTAATAGCATAAGGCATAAGATATGATCAGGTTGATTAGAACCAAGACCTGATATCTTTATGCTTAGTTTTTTCTATGCTGAATTAATTCTTTGCTGTAAGTTTGTCAGCCTGCTGATCTTCTTGAGTTTCCATGAAAGTTATACTATCTGAAACCGTGATAGAGATCAAGTAATGCAATCTATTTCATGTACGTTCTGGTCATGATCATGTCATGCACACAGATGCTGGTCATGGGAAAGGGAATGGCACCGGTTGTGCCTCCTAAGCTGCAGCAATACATGCACTACATCACAGCCAACCCTGCTCAGATTCCACCATTGCGCCCCTCCGAGCCGCGGCCATTTCAGATAACCCACGCCACTCCGCAGCGACAGTCTAACGTAGAATCGGATTTCTTGAGCCAGATGCAGAATTTGCACCCTTCAGAGCCACCTCAGAATTTCCTCGGGCCTCCAAAATTACAATTGTACACGCCGGTACGCATTCCATACTCCGATAATACCATTAGTACATTCATTTTCTTCCTGATATGAGTTTATAATTTTATATATGTCTATGTTGTTTGTTATATGGCATGTGCTAATTAAATCTTCAGAAAAACATTTACATCTACTATAGCTGCTTGAGAGAAAGGAGACTTTCTGCTCATTAACAATGCTATCCATCATGACTGATGAGTAATTCATCCCTAATGCAGGAGCAGCAGAGGAGAGGTCTAGCTAGTAGCAGTGGCCACAACAGTGGTTGGATCACGGAGAGGAATTCATCCTACAACTTCATGGAATGATGATCTCCTGATAAGTTCATGGAAGTCATCGTACAACTTCACATGTACTAAGGGATCTAGGCTCCAGACTGATATAGCCTTCAGGTCATGGTGTTCCTGGAGATGAAACAAGGTGCTCAATGGAGCACTGATGAATCTACTGTAGTTAAATAGTTAGTTTTGTACGTCAAGAAGTAGTGGTGATGATCCTGATCTTGCTTGCTTGCTTAGTTGCTATGCGCATCTCACGCTTCCTCGTCATGTTCTGTGCATACAAGATCTAAAACTTTTTGGGTGATGTCTGTACTGTGTATTAGCAGACAGTCTACTTCCGGCTCCTGATGCTTATGTGTTCTGACATGGAAATGAACTTGGCTAATTCAACCCAGTATTCCAGAGCATTGCAAGAATGGATTGCAGTTGCAGTAGTTTCAGAATATCATATGCCTAGCTGAATATGTGCTTGTGATATGAACGAATTGTAATAGCAAAACTGGCACTAATTATACACCTAATTTTGAGAGGTAGTAGATGAGAGTTATCAGGTGACATTCTTCTGCCCACCAACAAGCGATTGCCGGGGATTCAAAAGACACATCTACATCTGAGAAGCCATAATTCACGTTAACATGCCGTTCGATGAGTTCATCATTTTTGTTCGTACTCATGCAGCTCAAATAATATATTCAATTCAGCTTCATGATCGAATCATTCAGCTTCCATTCTCGCCTGCAGGGTCTGCACATACAGGTATGTTGCAGCTCTAAAAGTTTGATGAGAGTCAAAAGGCGGAAATTTTGGTACCACTTCAGACCCATACCTTCAGGCAGCATGGGCAAGATTGATACCTACCACTGCACTCTGTTCTAACATTAATTCAGCTCAGCTTAGCTCACTCACAAGAACGGCACCTTGAACATGTACAGTCACACACTTATCAGCTGTGCAAGAACTCGAAAAACATTTGCTACGTACAATTGGCAATTTGGCATGAACTGAATTCTGAATCTTGCAAGCAATTTAAATATTTCGCTGCTGCATTTGCAGCTTGCAGAATTGCAGTGGGAGTATAGCAAATTCTTTTTCAGTCTTCTCCGAGGAGTTTGCTCATCTTCAGCAACGATGAGAGCACGCCGTCCATGTCAGGCCGGTCGGCCGGCTCGAAGGCGGCGCAGGACAGTGCAAGGCTGAGCACGTCGGCCGCCGTGGACAGGTTGGCTTCGGTGGCCACCTTCATGTCAGGGTCCAGGACGGCGTGGACGCCGTCGAGGCCCCTCGATACAGCGTTGTCGACGAGCTGCTGCAGCGTCAGCGGCACGCCGTCCTCCTCGATTGTCCCCGTCGGCCGTCGCCTCGTGAGGAGCTCCATCATCAGGACCCCGAAGCTGAACACGTCCACCTTCGGCGACACCGTCCTCATGTACGCGAACTCTGAATTTTTCGATGCAGAGTTAGACATTTTCGGTACAGAGATCACTGAAACGAAATGGACAAAGTGTGGATTAGTTACCTGGAGCCATGTATCCTACGGTGACACGGAACGCCGACGAGGACACCGTCGACTGCGCCGCCGCGCCGGCCGCCAGATGGACGCCCAGCATGCGCGCCGTGCCGAAGTCGCTGACGTGCGCCTCCCAGTCGCCGTCGAGCAGGACGTTCGACGGCTTGACGTCGCAGTGCACGACGGGGAAGTCGTACCCGGAGTGTAGGTACACCAGCCCGTGCGCCACCGAGACGCACACACGCAGCCGCTCCCGGACCGTCCACCGCGGAGGCGGCGACGCGCCGCCGTCCGCGGCTCGCCGGTGTATCGCGCTGTCCAGGTCGCCGTTGTCCATGTACTCGAGGACCAGGGCCTTGATCTTGCCGGCCTCCCACGCGTACCCGACCACGCGAACCAGGTTCTTGTGCCTCAGCCGGCTCATGGTGGCGAGCTCGGTGAGGAAGCACTTGTCGGACTTGGACGGGAACTGCTCCAGGTTGAGTCGCTTCACGGCGACCACCTTGCCGCCGTCGGGCTCGGCGAGCACGCCCTTGTACACCGTGCTCAGGTTGCTGTTCCCGAGGACGTTGCCTTGGTCGAACGAGTTGGTGGCAGCGTCCAGCTCACTGTAACTGAACCTCCTCAGCTCCGGCACGACGACTGCGGCTTCAGACGAACTGCCGGCCATGTCGGTGCCTCCTCTCTTCCTCTTGTACCGGCGGTAGATAGCGATCAGGATCACCGCGACCATCAAGAGGAGAAGCATCGACAGCACTAGCAGCACGATCAGGATGACGTTCCCTGTCCGCGAGAACACTCGCTTCCCGCTGGCGTGGCAGGGCGCGAGGAGCTTCCCGCCGCAGAGTCCGGCATTCCCCTGGAGGCTCGACATGGTCATGTTCCTGAACACGCCGGCGTCCGGCACGGGACCCTCGAAGTGGTTCGATGACAGGTTGAGAGACAGCAGGGTCGTCAGGTTCGCCAGCGCCGGCGGTATGGCCCCGGCGAACGCGTTCCTCGACACGTCGAGCGTCTGTATGTGCTTCAGCGCGGCGATGTTGGCGGGGATCTCGCCGTCGAGCTCGTTTCCGGAGATGTTCAGGCTCGTCAGAAGGTCGAGCTGAGGGAAGAGGTTAGCCGGGACTGAGCTGGTGAGGTTGTTGCCCGAGAGGTCGAGCGAGTAGAGGTTCTTGCACCCGGCGAGCGTCGCCGGTACGCCGCCGGACAGCTGGTTGTTCGATAGGTCGATGGCCTGGACCATCACGAGGCCGCCGATCTCCGGCGGGATCGGGCCGGTGAACAGGTTGTTCGACATGTTGAGGTACATCTGCACGTTGCTCATGCTCGCGATCACCGCGCCGGGGATGGCACCGGCGAGGCGGTTGTGCGAGAGGTCCAGCGTGAGGAGCTGGTCGAGCCTGCCCAGCACGGCAGGAACCGTACCGTTCAGCATGTTGTTCGACAGGTCCAGGAAGGAGAGCGACTGGAGGTTCGCGACGGCGTCGGGGATGGGGCCGGCGAACCTGTTCGACGCGGCTTCGAGGATGGTGAGCTGCCGCAGCTCGAAGATCTCCTCGGGAAAGACGCCGTCGAGGTGATTCTGCCACAGGTCGAGCACCTGGAGTGACGACATGTTGGAGATGCTCGCCGGAACGCGGCCGGAGAACTGGTTCCTGCCGAGCTTCAGGCCGATGAGCTTCGTCAAGTTGCCGATCTCCTCCGGTATGGTCGCAGACAGAGAGTTGCCCTGCAGCTGCAGCAATGTGAGGTTACCGAGCTGGCCGACGCGGCGGCTCAGGCCGCCGGTGAAGTTGTTCTCTGCGAGGTCCAGCGTCTTGAGGTTGTTGCAGTCGAACAGGTCATCGGGTATGTCTCCGGCCAACGAGTTGCTACCGAGCGACAAGAACATGAGGCTCTGTAGCCGGCCAAGCCCCACGGGCAAGAGCCCGGAGAACATGTTGAAGCTCATGCTCGCGTTGGACAGCAGCGTGCAGTTGGAGATGCTAGCCGGAATTTGCCCGGAGAGCGAGTTGTTATGGATGACCAACTTCTGGAGATTCCGGAGAGACCCGATGTTCGCCGGAAGCGGACCGGATAGGAAGTTGTAGCTCAGCTCCAGGATGGTCAGGTTGACAAAATTTGTCAGGGACGCCGGAACCGTTCCGGCCAGCCGGTTGGCATGGAGCGACAATCTCTTAAGCGACCGGAGCTCGCCGAGCTCCGGCGGGATGGAACCAGTGAGCTGGTTCATTGACAGGTCGAGATTCAACAGCGACGTGCAACGCCGGAGCGACCGGGGTATCTCCGACGTGAGTGCGTTCTTGTACAAACGCAGCGCCTTCAGGTTCGTGAGCTCGCCGAGCTCGCTGGGGATCTCGCCGGTGAACCTGTTGCTGTATATGTTGAGCAAGGTTAGGTTCTTGTACCGACCGAGCTCCCGCGGGATGGCGCCGGAGAACTGGTTCTCGTACAGCTGAAGAATCTCTAGGTTGGACAAGTTGCCAATCTCCGGCGGGATCGAGCCAGACAACTGGTTGATGCTGAGGTCGACAATCATGATACCTGTGAGCTTCATTAAAGACGGCGGCAACTCCCCATCGAGATTGTTCAGGTAGGCTTCAAATATCTCGAGATTGGACAGATCCCCAACACAAGAAGGGATTGCGCCAGTGAGGTTGTTGACGTTCAAGGCTAGAGCCCACATCGCCGAGCAGTTGCAGAGGCGGCTCGGGATGCCGCCGGTGAAGTAGTTTGAAGAGACGATTAGCTGTTCGAGCTCGCCGAGGCGGCCAAGCTGCGGCGGGATGGCGCCGGCGAAGCCGTTGGACGTCAGGTCGAGGATCTGGAGCGTCGAGATGTTTCCGAGGAACGGCGAGAGCGTGCCCCGGAGCTTGGACTCCGGCAGCTGGATGGACGAGACGTGCCCGGTGCCGTCGCATGCGACTCCGGTCCAGTTGCAATGCCGCGGCAGCGCGCCGCGGCGGACGGCGTCACCAGCCTTCCCCACCGTCCAGCCGGCCAGCGCACCGAGCGGATCATCGGTGACTCCCTTCCTGAACTCCAGCAGCGCCTCGAGCTGCACGGACACCGACGCGTCTGAGGCGGCGGCCGCGGCCGTCGGCGCCGCCGCCGTGAGCAGCAACGCCACTAAGGCGACGGCAAGAGCAGGCAATATCACTGACCTGCAACTCGTCTTCTTCTTGCAATGCACCTCCATTTCGCTTGCAAATTTATCCCACCATGACCAAATCGCAAGTGCATATAAAGAACTTCGAATCGGGGCGGCAATTGGCATCCACTGAGAAGTCAACGAGCTCACTGGTCGCGTCAACGCGCGAAGAGATAGGCCACAGTTTGACTCCAAAAGCGGCGGGAAGAACGGTAAGGCCACTAGGTTGGAGAAGAAGGACGACGAGATGGGACCATACCGCCCGATGCTACACGCAACGCAACGAACTCCATATTGAATTCGGAGGCTTACCACTGCAATATTGCATCGAAATCCATATGTGGTTGCCTCCATGTGACCAAACTCTCCGACCTGCCACGCACGCCGCAATGATTGAAATAATTAATTATGTTGTATGATATATATATCGAAATAGTATAAAACCTAATAATATAGTTACAGTAGGTTTTCATATAATCAGAGAAAACTACTATAAAAAAACTACAATAATTACATTATACTGATATAAGTTTTCACACAATTAGAAAAATCTACTCCATCTAGATAAACCTACTATAATTACATTATGCTAATACTTGTCCTTAATCTAATTAAAAGTTTGGTGAACATTTAGGCTAGATCAAAACTCTTGAAATACAGAGATAAGAAGGCTCTTGATAGAAATGTTGGCGTACTAGGATGTCGTAAAAACATGAAGTATCCGAACGTGACCTAAGATGATCCAATCACGAATAAAATAAAAATTAATCTTAACATGCTTCGTGTGTTGATACTGGACTGGGTTGCTAGAGAGATAAACAGCACTAATATTATCACAGTAGACCAAAGTGGCACGGTGAGGTAAGTGGCGAAACTCTATGAGTAGTTGCTGTAGCCAAGTAGCTTCAGCGACACCATTGACCATAGCTCAATATTCAGCCTCTGCATTCGATCAGGAGACTGTATGCTGACTCTTGGAGGATAGGGACCTCAAATTATCTCCGAGAAACACTGCATAGCCAGAGGTTGATCGGCAAATGTTAGGACAGCCAGCCCAGTCGGCATCGATGTAAACAACAAGCTCAGCAAATGGAGAGTGACGCAGAGTCAACCCGAGAGAAAGAATATTATGTAAGTAGCGTAGTATCCGCTTGAGAGCAACAAGGTGTGGCTCACGAGGATCATGCATGTAGAGTCAAATCTGCTAGACAGCATAGGTAATGTCTAGACGAGTGAATGCCAGGTACTGTAATAAACCAGTCAAGCTGCGGTACTATGTAGAGTAAGCAACTAGAGGACCGCTCATAGAAAATTTAGAGTGTAGGTCGACAGGGGTGCTGCAAGGCTTACAAGTGCTCATCCCGGCGCGCTCCAAAATGTCTAGAGTATACTGTCACTGAGAGATAAATAAGGCATCATCACAATGAGTGACGGAGATGCCTAGAAAATGATGAAGCTGGCATATATCTGTCATAACAAACTCACGCTGAAGAGCGGCAATAATGTGTTTAAGAAGTCTAACTGACGAGGTAGTGAGAACAATGTCATCCATATACAGCAGAAGATAGGCAGTGTCGGATCCCTGATGATATGTAAATAACAAAGTATCTGATTTAGCCTCAACAAAACTGAGGGACAGGAGGTGAGTGGCAAACCTATTGTGCCAAGCACGGGAAGCCTGCTTCAATCCATAGACAGACTTATTAGAGAGACTTATTGAATCGATAGATAAAATCTGGTCGTGATGAGTCAACAAAACCAAATGGTTGTACACAATAGACCATCTCTGTCAGAGTGCCATATAAGAATGCATTCTTAACATCTAGCTGATGAATAGGCCAATTGTGAGATAGAGCCAAAGATAGAACCACCTAAACTATCGCTGGCTTGACTACTGGACTAAAAGTCTCATCATAATCAACACCCGGTCGCTATGTAATACCTCACAAAACTCAGCAAGCCTTATAGCAATCAAGCGAACATCTGCAAGCAGCTTGTAACGATAAATCCACTTGCTGGTCACCAGATTGATTCTAGGAGGCTGAGGAACAAGGCTCCAGGTGTCATTGACGAGAAGTGCATCATACTTAGCTTGCATAGCGAAGCGCCCAAGGTGGTGCAGAGGCATGCTCGGGTGCAGCAACAGGCCCATGGACGAGCACAGGACTGTGCACAGCATGCAGGGGCGTTGACCTTGAAGCAGCCGGGGCGATTGTCGAAAGACTTGCATGCACAAGACGGGCTCTAAAGAGTGGAGTGGTAAGGTTATGTTCATCAGTCAAAAAATCCAGGGCAAAAGGTGCCATAGGCGTGATGGACATGTTAAAGAAAGAAAGAAAAGATTCAACAAAAATGACATGACAAGATATGAGAATACAGTTTAACTAGAGCTCTCAAGACACTGATAGCCCTTGTGCTATGAGGAGTAACAAAGGAAAACACACAAGGAGCAGGGATCGAGTTTGTGGGGTGTCTTGGAGAACATGTTGGGATAGCAGGCCCATCCAAAAATTCAAAGGTGGGTGTAGGAGGCCTGAGTGGCATAGAGGGAGGTGTATGGTGTCGAGAAAGCTAGGGTTTTAGTGGGAAGCCAATTCACAAGGTAGGTCATAGTGTGAAGGGGCTCAACCTAGTAAACCGGAGGAAAACTCACCTGAAACAAAAGAGAATGCAGAATGTTATTAATGGTGCGAAGGGAATATTCTGCTATCTCGTTTTGTTAGGAGGTATATGGATATGACATGCGGAGTGCAACACCGTGGGAGATGAAGAACGTGTGGGCCTAGGAATTATCAAATTTACGACCGTTATCGTACTGGATGCACTTGATGGTGGTGACAAATTGTGTGCGAATATGAGAAAAAATGAGAAAGAGCAGTCTTGGATTTGAGGTGAAGAGGAAATATTCAAATGTAGTGTGAGCAATCATCAAGAATAACAAGATAGTACTTATATTCAGACACACTAACAATAGGAGATGTCCAAAGATCATAGTGTATTAAATTAAAATTATAAAGAGCTCTAAAGTTGGATGATCTGAACGGGAGACGGACATGATGACCAAGTTGGCACGTATGACAAATATGGTCAAGATCATATTTATGATAGAAAATGACACTGGAACTGATAAGTTTAGACAAACCTTCACGTCCAAGATGCCCAAGACAACGATGCAAAAGAGAGGTGGATGCGGCGATGAATGTGGAGGTGCTGGTGGAGAGTAGGTAGAGTAGGTAGAATGGGTAGAGGTCCTCAAAGCTATTGCACCTAACAATCACGTTTCTGGTATGCAAATCCTTCACAGAAATACGAAAAGGATCAAACACAATGAAACAATTATTATCGATGGTAAAATAATGAATGAAAATCAGATTCTTAACAATATTGGGAGAGACCAATACATTGTTAAGAACAAGATTACGATGTGGTAAAAAAATGGTATGTGATCCAGTGGCAGTGATAAGAAGTGACGCCCCATTAACCACAATGATAGATGAAAGAGTAGATGAAGACGGTGAGAAAATAGTGAAGAGTTTACCAACATCCACAGTCATATAAGAACTGGCACCTGAATCGGCATACTATTTAGAGGAGGAAGCCGATGGGTTGAGCATCATAGTGTTGAACGAGTGCGCCAGGGAGTCATGATTTCATGAACCACCATGGATAGGATTCTAGGGCATGGGTGGTGTGGACCAGGGCACCGCCAAGGGGGCTGGAAGGCCGGCGAGAGTACCTAGAAAGCTGGCGAAGGTCCCTAGTAGGTCGAGAGAGATAGCTCAGGTGATGGAGGTGAGGCTCTCCTATAGTGCCACTAGGGACGTTGTCGAGGTTGCCACCGTAATGGGGCACGACAGTGAAAGCCAGAGGAGCCAAAGGAGGGCGGCCAAACCGGTCATACGGCCACATCTAGACGGTACTCGCACAGATGCGCGAAGGGCGCCACTAGTAGGTGCAAACCTGGCGGCACGCCACCAGTGGATGCAAAAGGTCCACTGCGACCACCATGATCGTGCCGGCGGCCGTTGCACTATCAACCAGTGCTAGGGTTAAGCGTGGACGAGACACCAGAAGGTCGCTTGGGAGAAGGTGGAAGTGTCCCTAAGCATGGAGGTGCTGTAGTCCCGTGCGACACTGGTCATGGTGCTGCGGCAACGAAAGTAGAGGGCGGTGATGGTGGCCAGGCCTCGATCTATACCTTTTCTAGCAGGAGATACATCCGAGCCTCTACAAAGATTAGGAATGGGTGATGCATCTTGAGGATAGACACCATGTAGCAGAAACTGGTTGTTTAGACCATGGAGGACCGTGAGAACCAGGTGTTGGTCGCCGATCGGATCGCTAAACTCGACGGAGGTTGCGAAATTGTGTCTCTAAGAGGAGCGCACGGAACTCTTTCTGGCCGAGTAACTCATCCGCGAGAAAGCACCAGGCATCGCGAGCGGAGAACTATCGTAGCATCAATGATTGCTGTAGGTCTTTGGAGATAGTGTTGTAGATCTATGTCAGGACGTTGTAGTCCATCTGCACCCATGCCAGGCGTGAGGGAAAGGACTTGTCCTCAAGGACGTGGTGAGTGAGACTATATTTACCAATGACGATGAGAAATAGGCCATGCCAATTGCTGTAGTTTTTGGTAGCCTGGTCGAGCACGACGAGGATAAGGGCATGGACGTTGATGACGGCGGTGGCCTGCGCCCAAAGAGATTCATGGTGGCTTCATACTCGTCCAAAGTGGCGGCGCGTTGGGTGGCCTCAGCGTCGGTGGCATCGGCCGTGGTCTTCTCAGCGCGGTGGGTAGCGTCGGTGTCCACGGCGTCGATCGCTGTTTTCTCTACGCGACGGTCTTTGGTAGCATCCGCCATCTGTGTCTACAGATTCAGTGACGCGATGGGTTTAGTTGGTGTTGTGCTCGGCAAAGGAGTCGGTGACATGGGCAGCAATTCGGTCGGTGATGTGCCCGTCGACGGAGTCGGCGACACACCCGGCAATGGGGTCAGTGACACGCACGGTGACTAGATCGGAGCGGAGTTAGCGACAGGGTGACGACGGAGTCAGAGTCAGCGATGGGCCTGGCGACTGAGTCGGCGACGCGCAAGATGATAGGGTGGGCAACGGAGTCGGCAGGGCGTGGTGGATGGCATCGGTTGTGTTACGCACGGGCGTTACCGGTGATGTGGTGTAGCAGCGCAATTTTAGTGGATTATAACAGCTCTGACCATCTAAGATGATGGAAATAATTAGTTATGTTACATATCGTATACATTTGTATATATAGACGCCGGGATGGCATGAAAGCTAATCATGGTTATAGTAGATTCTATATAATTAGTGAAATTATTGTATCTAGAAAAATCTATTATAATTACACTGGTATGAATTTCATACTAACATTATAAACAGTACCATGGTGAAGGCTTGATCGTTTCTGTTGGCTCTGAAAAGTTCATATTCAGAGTTCATCTGGTTGGGAACTTGGGATTCTGTAGTAAAAATGTTTTGCTGATTTAGGAGTTCAAAACGATGGTCAGAACGGTAGACCTGTTGATTATGAATTCACCGTGCAAAACTTGTCATTGAACCCGTTGAAAGTAGTTTTTTTTCAGCAATCAGTTGATATGCCGTCAGATAGGACGAACACCTTTTGAATTATTCAGGAAAATGATCAACGAATGCTTAGGTATAAACAAGGACAATGAGTTAGATTCTTGGTCTTTTATTCGTACTACCAAGTAGTACAAACTTGCCCAGGACACAGGATAATGTTAGTTTGGCTTCTATGAATGCATCTTTCTAATCAGCACAAAAAGCCGAAAAACCTTGAACCTTCAAACTAGACGGTTAAAGCTTGTACATATGTCTGCCAGAGAAGATAAAATTGCAGAATGGATAATAATACTAATACAAAATTGGTTGATACTGCATTTCAGGATCAGTCTGGTACTTGAGCAGTTGATCACAGAGAGAACAGTAGCGTAAAAATTTCGGACAAGATATCAGGCTGAAAACTTTGGACTGTGCATAAGACGAACAAGACAGAAGCAGATCCCCGGGGAATTATTCAGCTCCTACTTGTAAGTTTTTTTTAATTAAGTTCACGTGCTGATCTCTTTGGTTAATGGCCAGAAGTGTGGCCTTTGAGCATCTCCGACTGCCTGGCTTCACCACTAATCAGAACCCAAAAAAAAAACGTGTATAACACCCTAAAATTAATCTACAAGCGCCCACTTGTCATACAATACTTCCAGCATACCTTCACTCGAAGGCAGAAAAGGGGCTTTAGTTTAACAGTTTCGGTTGGTTTCTCTAGTTAGCATGGACTAATGAAAGAACACTCTCATCATCATTTTCCTCATTGGCAAATGGCAACCTGATAATGCGAGGACTCTTGATAAAAGTATGGCTATATAGCAGGGCTGACCACGCAAAAGAGGGAAAGAAAAGAGAGACGAAGAGAAAATAGTAAAGCAGTAGCTCCAGCTGAAGTCTGAAACCGATTACTGGATCAAGCAAGACGACGGCGCAGCCAAGTTAGTGACTGAATGCGTGACAGCTTTGCAATGGTCGATCAGACACGGCCAAAGCGGGCGGCGGCCAGCCCGGCCGGGCATCACCTCGCGTGGCTTTTGTTTCTGGCGGCCGGCCAACCGGCGCCATGATTTGCAGCGCGTGTACGTACGTACGCATGACATTATACGCAGCTACATTTTGAAATGGATTGCTAAGAATCTTTTGTTACATTGTGAATGGTGTAACACACACACATATATATATATATAATTTTTATGGTTCTTTTAGCCTTTTAATAGTTTTTACTATTTAAGGATGGTGGGAATGTGTCCAATCATTATTTATTTTTTATTTTATTAAAAACTCATTGAATGTGTGTCAGAGACCAAGGATGTAAAGTATTTTCATTATCTTAAAAAAATCAAGGAGGATAGACACCACGGGGAACACCCAGCAAACGGGTAGTGCAAGCGCTGATGTGTAACGACCAACGAGCGGCAGTCCTTGCAATGCGCTGTTATGTCGCTTGCAAATTACATCCTCCGTCAAAAAAAAACAAATTTCTAACTAAGAATCTGGATATAATCAGGATTTTTTTTGACGGATGGAGCATCTTTCTTTTCCACGCAAATAAGTTTCTCAAATTCCCTAAATGCATATAGGCTACGGACTACAGAGCGCATCCGCCGTCAATTGAGTCGACTTCAGTCCGCGTCCGTGGTTGAAGGGTGACAGTTTGGCGGTTTTGACCTGAAAATGTGGCGCGATCGAACAGGCACGAGGGAAGATTGAGACGGGCGTACCATGCATACGTCTCGACGTTAGGAGTACACGCAATGAGTCAACTACCAGAGGCTACTAGGGTTGCAACTGCTGAGCTGCTGGCTGCACCGAAATTCAGATATGGCACTTACCGTGCCGACATGGTCGATTGGTCGTAGCCTAGCCTGCATCCGCTGGAAGATCGGCGTACTGCCAAAATGTTCAGGCCTGCGCCGCGCCCGCCGTTTTCCTGACCAGAGAATTCGTGGATTCTACAGGCTGTTCAAGGCTTCAGCTTTCAAGCGTTAAAGCTCACTTCTGTAGTTCCGTTTGTTCTTCATTGCCGTTGCCATTGGGATCAAGATGTCGAAGTTGAAATCCTTTTTTTCTGAATTGCCTGTTTAGGAGTTAGGGAACGATGTTCAGAACGGCGGGCGAGATAATTCTGAATGCAGTGTGCTAATTGTCACAATGCACTGATATCATTTTGCAGAAAATTAAATAAGCCTGTATGTATCACCTGTTGGACTGCTCAGATTAACGTACGCATGCTTAGCTAAAAACAAGGGCAATGACTCGGACTAATGGTGCTTGTCGTTGTCTGGTACCAACTTGCCGAGAGGAATGTTAACTGGCTTCACTGAACACAAAAGTTCAGACAAAAATACTAGCAGGCTGAAAATTTTGAACAAGATTGGGAAAATAACAAAACAGATCAAACCGGGGAATCCTTCATCGATCCATGTACCAGACGAGGAATTACCAAACAGTTCTCAACTAAATTCACGTGCTGATCTCTTTGGTTATTTATAAGAAGGGTTGGCCTCTGAACAATAGACAAGGCGACTCACTCGTGTATGGTACTGCTGCTTTCACAACTTCATTTCATTTCAGAAGCCAGAGAGAGGGATTCAATTGAATATTCTTTCGACGTTTTCAAAAAAAAAGTTTTCAAAAAAAAGAATATTCTTTTGACTGATCGGCTCAAGTAATTTTAAGATTAGAAAATCGTCGTTGTCATTAATTATATCATCTGATTATGAAAGTAGCGATCAAAACTCAAAAGCACTAGCATTAGAGTACTTGCTGAAGTCTGAATGCAGATGCTGGACGAACAACACGATGTCGGCGCGAGCGAGTGAGACAACAACTTCAAGATGAGAGGGAGAGGGACATGACCATGATGCATCCATCTCGATCGATCGGTGCCATCAGCCGCCATGCATGATTTTGAAGGGGGACTCAGCGATCGAGTGAGTGGACAAGAAACGACTTTGACTCGGGTCGTTTCTCTGTTTTTTTTTCTTCGAGATGACTTGTGTCATTTCCACGAGTTGTCTTTTTTAGATAATGGATATCAATGCGGGCTCTACATCCTGCATGGATTTACACAGCCAAACAAATACAAATGAGTTCTTTTGAGCAGTGCAGCTGCAAAGCCTTCTCCTGCAACCGCAATGGTGTCGGCGCACGTACTGGTTGTGCAGGAGAGGAGAGACGGCCAGACCGGAAGAGGCTCTCTTTGCTGCCGTGCGGTAACCACAGGGACGTGTAGTCTGCAGCAGTGAGATCGATGAAACGGGTTAAAACTAGCAAGAATCAAATAAGGGAAAAGTGGCTTCATAGCATCCAAAGTTCATGAGTTTAGCTTTATACCATCAAAAATTCTGGGTACACTTTAATAACACTAAAAATTCTTAACTTTCTTTCTTTTATACCATCTCCGTTCAACTCTGTCAACTTCGACCAAAATAACCCTTCGCAAGAACACATCACCCCAGTAGCTTGCCGTCGATCCCAGTTGCCGCCATGCCCGCCGGCGCCACCGGTCGATTCCTGCCGCTGCCATCGACCGATTCCCGTTGCCACCACTGATCGATTCCTAACGCCACCCGCCACTCGTGCTCCCGCCCATGGACCCTATGGCTCCTTGCCGACGGTGGTCGATTCCTGACTCCGCATCGCCGCCGCACGCGACTCGTGCCACTAGTTGATTCCCGACGATTCCACCGCCATCGGTCGACTCCTACCGTTGCTTACGACTCATGCCAGTCCCGACGATGCCAGCCTCTGATTCGTGTTGTCGATGGTCAATTCCCGCCGCCGCTGCCCACGATTCATGCCGCCGGTCGATTCCTGTCATTGCCTGCCGCCACCAGTCGATTCCCGACGCTGTCACGCACTGATTCGTGCCGCCGCTTGTCGAGAACTACTATTGGTCGTCTTGAATGCCCTGCTACGCCTGCGTCGTGCTGTTCTCGATTCGGGAGCAACTGGACTAAGAAATTGAAGAGCTCGCAGTCTCGCACATCGGCGCATGTTTAGATCAATTCGTTCCAAGGAGGATTGGGTCATCAATCTATTTATCTATTATGTTTTTAAAAAATCATTTTGTTTTAAAAAAAATCATTTCGTTTGCTAGATGCTAAAAAATACTATATTAATTCAAAAAATATATAATTATATAATAGATGTTAAAAGTTATATATAAAATCAAAATATATAGAAATAGAATCTAAAAGTTTTATATAAAACCTAAATATTTTTTTATATTTTTAATTCTAAAACTAAATTTCATCTCTTTTTATTTTTATTTTTAGATATAAAACTTTTAACTACACCAACTAATGTGTCCTGATAAAACTCTTGCGTAGCAAAACAATGTTGTCACGTCCTCTCCTCTTGGCATGATCTTGTCACATTAGTTAAAATGCGCGTGGATAAAAGGTTTTAGATTTGAAAATAAATTATGATATAATTTAGTTTTAAAATTAAACGAATAAAAAGGTTTTAAAAATTAAAAACAATCAATTCTAAACCTTATAGACATAGAAATTAAGATTTATATATGAAATCATAGAATGGTATCTATAGGAATAAAATATTAGGGTTGTATATTAAATATAACTTTACATGAATTATCTAGCGCAATCCCTAGTTACTCTTATCTCTCCATCAACAAAATAAAAAAAGGAAAACATGTCAAAAACTAAAGGAAGTGGATAGAAAATGGTATAAAAAGGAACGGTGCAAATTTTCAAAAGTATTAAAGTGTACCCGGAATTTTTGATGGTATAAAGTTAAACTCGTGAACTTTGGATGCTATGAAACACTGAAACCAATTTTCCCGTCAAATAAACATGTTGAAAAGATTCACAAGGATCAAAGAAGAGAAACACCCGAAAATTTTGAAACTCATTCTATAATTAGTTTTTGCCACGGTCTATTTTTAAAATAAGTTTTCTAAAAAGTTAATTTTTATATATAATAATTAGAGGCTCTTCTAGAAGTTAGGTAAAAAATCTAGAAATTCTTATATTAATTAAAAAGATAAATTAAATATTGGCCATCCAAACTTTATAATGCAATAAATCAATGGGCTAGATCAAATATTATACATCCACGTGTTTGCATTGAGAATTAGAGTCCAACAGCTTCTACAACCCGTATGGCACGTAGCATCATGGAATACAGTAAATATTAACTGAACTGTACAAGTGCAATCCGAAAGAACAAAAGTTTAAGTAAACCAATTAGGACACTGACACGTGCTTTAACAAAAAAAATATAATTACGGCAACAACAATCCAAAATACGTGAATATTTAAGCAATGCATATACGTAATTATAAAAAAATAACCATAATCAAAGATTTGTCAAAATAGAATAAAGATGTTTCACATCTTAACCTATATCTATATGTCTATAATAAGAGGTACGTACATAGATAAATATAAATTATGTGTGTGTTATAAATTTCATAAAGTAGTGTAGAATCCAAGAAAAAAGTAAGAAGAAAAAACATAAAGTAGTTGTTAGACTGAATAACCTAATTAAATAAAACCTACACAATATACTCAAGTAATCAAAATTAAAGCCCGTACGGGTTGATGGCTAGTTTGTCAAATTTTCGGGGGAAACAAGGACACAGAATTCGTGCGTGAACCTTAGCTGCCACAAGACAAAAACCTGCAAATCTCGGCCTGTACGGCCTGACAGCCCAGGCGGCCAGGCCCATCACAACGTGCGCAATTATCACCCAGGCCTTCCACTGGGCCCTACCCCTGCTGGTCCAACCACACCATCACCTTCTCGGCTCGTCGGCGGCGGCGGCAGTGTGCACCGAATGCGCCAAGAAATCCTTCCACTGTCGCAGTCCATGCTGTTCCAAGCCGACCTGACCCGCCCCTGGCGCCCCCAGCCGACGATCCAGTGATGATCCACCGATGCGCACGCGAGATTCCACACGCCGCGAGGCCCATCCCTCCTGTTGCGCGACGCGAGCAAGGCGATTCATAAGACAATGATCTTATCATAATTACATTTTCTAACACTCTACCATAATTTAATTGAGAGCATCGTTAATATTTAAGTTAAATCAAAACTTCGTAGGAATGACTTTAATAAAGACGTCGGCGTACTATAGGATTCGAACGTGACAACCTTGTCTCAAATAAAATAAAAATTAATCTTAACATACTCATATTGATACTGTACCGGATTGCTGTGAGAATGATTGATACGACTCACGATACAAACACGATGCGAGGCGTGTTCCGGCGAGACGGGAGGCGTCGCAGCGTAGAGCGCGCGCGCCCCCGCTGCCCGCAACGCGACGCCGCCCCGTTTCCCTCGCCATGTGGACGTGTGGTGGTGGTCGCAGCCTCGCAGCAAGCCGCTTGCCTCCTTGCGGATCCAACGCTGAATCAGGCTGATGCTGTGATCCATCATCGTCCGCGTGACGCAGTCGAGGGGAGTTGACCACCGGGAAGAAGATCATACGATATCACCAGAACACAAGGAAAGGAAAAAAAAATTCTGTGAAAGAAAAGTCTCTGGCGTTTCGCTTTCTTTCCGTGGAGCTGAAAAGTTGTCAGGTGATCAGGTTGCTGTTGCGAATACGGGAGTAGTTGTTGCGGGCGTCGTTGCGGTTTTGTTTCCTCCGTCTCGTGCGTTCCGTGCTCACAGTGTCACACGCGTCAGCTCAACTACTCCGCCATCGTTTCTTCAAGGCGTTGGCAGCAGAAACGCCAGAAATCCTCCACAGTTCAGCGCCGCCAACGCCGTCGACCTGCGCATGTCTATACCGGCGGGCGGCGGCGGCGAGACAGCGGCGCTGGGGCCGTCGCCATCAACCGCAGCTAATCCTGGTTAGGTAGATAAATATTGTACTGTGTGTTTGGCGAATGGAAATACGAGTTTCTAGGTGCTCACGGTAACACTGGTTGACAATATTTTTCTCCTTTTTTATGTTTTTTAAATTATTAAATAGTATGTGTTTTTTAAAAATATATTAATTTAATTTATTTTTAATTAATTATACGCTAATTAAATATACTGTTCTGTGTGCGAGGAAAAGTGTCCCAACCACTCTCCACTGTCTGGCTTCCCATCCTAGATAATGCTGAGATCAACTAGGTTGACGGTGACAACTGGAAGGTTATCCACCTCACGAAACATAACTTGAACTTGTGTGCACATTTTTCGCTTTAGAAAAAGATTTGAGTCACAGCAAAATGTCACTGCCGGCACCAAAGCATGAACAAGTCCCGAGAGATCCTCATGTTTGTGTCAAAACTCAAACCACGACAGGTGAACTTTAAAATGATTTCGAACCAAATATAAATACTCCACAACTGGTCAGTTCAAACCATATTTTATCTTTTTGAATTGCAACCGTGGGGGCAGAGCACGTAGCCCCAGAATCTGCACAGATCACGAGGCTATCAACCCATTTTCTCTCGTCTCCTAGCAGCTGGGGAGTCACCGCAACCTGTGTTCTACCGTACTGTCGAGGACAGCGAGAAATTTTCAAAACTTTGATGTCACATTGCTCCAGTTGTTGTGAACTTCTGATTTGACATTGCATCTTAATCCTACTTTCTGCTTGATTGCATACCAATACTCATTTGTTTTTGTTGGGATTTGGTGTACCGGATGTTTTCCGTTCATCAAGTTCCTTTCTTTACATAGAATTTTTTATCAGAGTTACAGTTTTACAGTAAATTCAGATTCACCGAAGTGTCTCTGAAATTTGCAAGCTCTTGTTCTAAATCTAGAGTATATTACAGGGCAAGTGTACCACAACTGGAAGACAAGAAGAATTAGATCAAGCAGCAAGAAGTTTACAAAAATCCAAGAAAGGAAGAATATCACGCATTATTTCCAGCATGGCCACAGCCTAATCTGGTGGATCTCTCCGCACCATTGCCAGCTTCGCCGGCCTGTTCCTCTGGCCACCGCTGCCGGCGGCGGCGATGTCCCTGTCCTTGTCGGCTTTCTTTTCCTTGGCCGGCGAAGATGGCAAGAACAGGTACCCGAATCCGAACACATTGATCACCGGATCCACGCGCACATTGCCCGAGAATGACCGCTCCATGCCTCTCGGCCGTAGCCACCGCGGGCCGATGCCCGCCGTGCCCGGCAAGCTCGAGCACCGCTCCAGCCCGCGGAACACCACTCGCCCGGACGCGCTCATCCGCGGGCTCTCGGCCGCCACCGCCGTACGCGCCCGCGCGGGGCCAGGCGGGTGCCACGGCGCGCGGTAGTTCCTCCCGGAGTCGGAGGAGGACGCCGAGGACGACGAGGAGACGCGGGTCAGGAACGGGTGGGCGACGCACTGCCCCTCTCGGCGCCTCGGGGGTGCGTCCGCGGCGGGGGCGCCGCTCTTGTTGTCGCCGGTCTGCTTCTTGGACATGAGGTGGAGGAGGCTCGCGGAGCGCGTCCGCAACGGGGAACGCGACGGCTGCGGCGGCCGTCGCGCGTTCCTCCCAGAGTCGCACGACGAGGCCCGCGAGAGGAGCGGCTGGACGAACGTTTCCTGCAGCTTCAGATTCTCTCCCATACGATTCTTCCTCTCGCCGTCGCCGGCGTTTGGCTTCTTGGACACGAGGAGGAGCAGATCGCGCCATCGATGCCCAGAGCACCGCGGCGCGCGAGGAGACGCCGGCTCAGACGGAACCTCCAGGCACGGAGGAGGGGGACACGGCGGGGAGGGACGCGGAGGCGGGAGCAGAGGCACGAGCTTCCCCCCAGAGAACAGCTCGTCGGCGGCGGAGAGCACGGCCGCGGCCGCGGGGATACTAAACTCGAACTCGTCATCCTCGTCGCTGTCCAGGAGAGGCGGGAGGGGAGCTGGGTGGAACGCGAACGGCGGCTCCGGCGAGTTCACTGCGGCGGCGGCCATTGCCGGCGGTGTGTGGAGCATCAATGCGATGATTAAACTCGTGATGATCACCGTGTCACGGAAAGTTCGGTATATGTTCGGGTGATTTCGGGTTAATGGGTCACGGGCGGGAAATCAGAATCCGGGAAGAGAGCATACGAGGCAAACTGGTGCATAGGTCAGCGCTCAGCAGCTTCAGCAATCAGCAGCGCAGCCGAATGGAATTGGCTAGTAAGGGTGGACCTGCCCAGTTTCTTTCAGGCTTGCACCAGTAGGCAGTTGCTAGGTAGATCAATCTGAGTTTGCCATGAAAAACTTATGCAAATATTCTTAGTAGACAGCTATATACAAAATTGAAACAATCTACAACAACCTCCGATATTTTATGTCTAATGTGATTATCTTTTGACTATTCGTCTTCTTTATTTTATATAAAAAATATAACTAATGCTTAAACTACCTCTAATAATAAAATAAATTACAACAAAATAAATAATAATTATATATTTTTTAAATAAGACGAATAGTCGTTAAATATAAAAAATAAGAGAGAGTATGTATCTACATTAGCTGGTGCAGTTAATAACATCGTCACTTGTTAAAGGTGTCAACTATTTTCCGTGGTCATGAGTCGTCTTGTTGTTTTTAATTCATTGGATTATCTAAAATTGAATTGCGCCAGAGTCACGATGAACAACTTGATTTCAATTGAACGACTCAAACTTTGAAAATGTTTAAGCAAAAAAAATGATGGAGGCAGGAAAATTTTAGAGCACGGCAAACTTGCTAAAAAAATTCATCTTCTATCCCTGCAGTAACATGGGTATTTAGTGGAACAATCGCCAACATCCCCAAGAATCCACCCGGGTTGCTGGACGGTAGATACGTCTGTGGATTTAAATGTTCTTTTTCTTCAAATTTTTATATCCCCTTATTTGATTTGTAAATTGGAATATGACCTGATTTCCTTTTCCAAAAGTTCTCATGTTGTGCGCCTGGTTATTGGCCGAATGAGAGATATATGGCAAACAGCTCCTACCATGCCTAGGCCTATTTGATACATCTCTGGATCCGAAAATTCTTAGAGCCAGGTATTTTTAGCTTTATAAATCCATGGATATGAATCCATGATTATATAAATAAAATATAGATGAATCATTTTGTCTATTTTTGATGATATATAAAATTTTAAACTACTTTAATTTAAGTTACAAACTCCAAATCCAATATAAATCTGGGATGGGATCTAGAGTGCCAGATCGGACCTTAGCATGTGATCTGTATAGCATGCAGAGGATAAACATTGTAATTAGCGAGATCTTCGTAAAGAGACCATGATATCTCTCGTCTGACTACATGAGAATCGCACCTGAAGCTTGGTAGATCATCAGATGAACAACACGTTCACTAAGAACCATACAGATGCGTTACTTAAATTATTCGGATCAGTGAAGAAGATTTAGGTTCCATTTTGAACTCTTTTTTCCAAAAAAAAGTCAGTCTAGTTAACTAGTTATTAAATGAGCTCATATAATGTCAGCTGAACTATTTCGTTGAAACTTGATTGATACATATACCAAAAAACTGTGATGCAGGAGACAGGCAATAAATCTGTATATTATCTAGATGATATAGTTGTTAAGTTGAACTAATCCGAATTGTGGACTGATTATTTTTTCTATCTTACTACAAAGATACTAGTAGGCAACCCCCTCTATGTATTCATTAACGGTAAACATGAAGAGGCATGTTGCTTCTGCTCTGAGCAAAGGCAAAATGGACGCCACAAGTACTGCTGCCTGCGAACTTGTCTGAAGCAAATACGACTATAATTTCAGATCAGACCAAGAGAAGGTCCAAAATCAAATTAAATCAAGAAGTTGCTCACAAGTTTGTTAGTTACTCGACATGCAGTAGTAATATATTAATCTAGCTACTAGAGATCAATTAGTTTGTGTCCTCTTTGGCTTGGCTTGTTGCAACTACCCTTGCCCAAGACAAAGGGGAAAAAGAATCTAAGCTCTGCAGGACACGCATGTCTTTATTACCTGCTCAAACTACCAAACCTACTGAAATCTTGCATCCATGTAGAACTAACTAGCAAAGTAGCAATAAAGAACTCCAATGCCCTCCTACCCCTTCTTTAATCATCTCCTCTATCACATGGTTTTTAGGTGTAGCATCCCAATAGTTACATTACACAAGATGTTGGATCAATCAGACTCTATGAAAAGAAGCGTAGTGACTAAACACCAGATGCTGGATTAACGGGGACAGGTCTGAAAAGAGGTTTGTAACATCGTTGGTACTAATTGGGACACCTGTGCTTTATACGATTATTATTATATTAAACAGTCACAAATGTTTCATTTAATCCTCTCTAATCTCAGGCAGGGGAGGTAATGCATGTGAGGGCTATGAGCAAAGATGCCCTAACACTTGGACCCCTCTCTATCTGGCCGCCCAGAGGAAGCAAACCATTGCTTTTATTTTGAGGCCGGCTGGATTTTTGGAACATAGCCTAGCTTCCTGCTGCTAATCACTTTACTAAAGCATTCTCAATTTATGTAATTGTTTTATCTGTTCATCTACCTAAAGACACAACACTATGATACTTTCATCAAGAATGTTCTCTGACAAGGGCAACAGCCAGCAAAGGACCCCCCTGTGGCAATCATTTCAACTAAAGCATTTTTGTCTCTGAAAAGTAGTGAACTGTAATCTATTAGCAACTAGTATCAGGTATGTAGTGAATCATCCCTTCTGTTCTTCTCCTTTCTTCTTTGAGAAGCATGCATGAGCTTAGTTAATTATATTTGGTGCAGGTATATAGCAGTTTATTAACATTTAAAAATGCATGGTTGACTCATGTTAATTACTTCTACTAGGTAAGGCACAGAGAGACATTATGTCTGCTCTTGACATATCACTCTGGTCACTCTTGTTACAACTGCCCTACCTTCAAGTCATCAACTGCAGATGTCCATGATGCCGCGATCTGAAGGAACCCAGTAAGTGCAGTACATCAACTTCAGATGAAATCACAAGAGGATCTCATATTCAGACATTCATCTAGGCAGGTTGTCATGGGACTACCTTAATTATGGGCCAACATTAGGCTTCACTGTGTCATCACAATATGCATGCTAGAAATAATTTCAGCCCAAAATGATTCGGTTATGTTTGATCCCATCGCATACTTTTCAGTTGCACCTTATTTTCAGGTTACAGGTACTCCTGCCTGAATTTATTGTGATGACAAGTATTCATGCCGAACAATCATGATGAAGAACAGCTTCATCGATCTCAAGTTTTGCGGGTTATCTTATCTGAAAGCACAACGTTGCACGCACTCATCAGCGTAATTACATTCTTCAATCAGCACGGAGATGACAATTCCATGCAAGGCTAGCAAACTAATTAAGTAATCAACACTCGAGCTTGCATGTAGTTTATATTAGATTTGAATAGTTTTCTCGCGTACGCATACGGGCATGGAGGCATCTCATCCATGGAATAATTTTATTCATAAGCAAGCAGAAATGGTCAGCGCAGTGATTTTCTTGACACGATTTTGCTGAGTTGGCTGACATTTTGGTTCACCGATCGGCAGGTAAACAGTTAGTCGGAATGCACACGTGTGAAGTCTGCAGGGAAAGTTTGACAAAATTATGGATGATGCCAATTTGCAGATCTGGGTCAGATTCAGAGAATTCCAGCTCACATGGTTTCAGCATGTGCTTAATTAAATGATTAATTTACACGCATAATCTTATCTGAAATGTCATGACAGGAGTAGATTACAGATCGATTTTTTTAATCATCATACTCAAACCGTCAAACATATGCAACCTTCCGTAGCTTGGAATAGGGGGGTAGTAACAGTATGATGTTCAGATGACACGCCAAGGTAGGAAATGCTAATTTCTTATGATAAACATCAACTTAGCATATTGGAAAATTCCAACCAGAATATGTTCAGCGTTCATCTTGTTCTTGACAGAACTAACTATATCATGCTGACTGCTCTGCAGACCTCACTGCTTTCGTCAATGCTAAGACACTGATTATAGAGTAGTAATAGATATCTACTGCAAAACGGCTATGATATTCCCTGGTAAATTAGTTTGACCAGATTAATATTTTAAAGGAGGTGACTAGAGTGCAACCTGCAGACAGCTCTGGCTTGCGTGTTTGATAGCCTTAATTTTATCTGATACTGCCAAAGATGACATTAGTTTGTTCAGGTGTATCTATTACAATATGTTACTCAGACCAACTCTCATGTAAATTATGCATTTCTGATCAGTTTTTGACTCGAGGAAGCATGTTGCTTACTTAGATCTTCGTGGCTCATTCTGCCTCACTTGTGATTTTAATTGATGATGATATCCTTCCCTGAAAATGACCGGCATGATGACTATATCATATTCTCATAGAAGACTGGACAAACTGAACTGGACTGAACAGCTTAGCAGGTGATCAGAATTCAGAAGTTCTCATCGCAAGACTAGGTATGGCGTGGATGTGTTCTTCTTTCCTTCTCCATGTTCTTATTTTGATTTGTCGCAAAAGAAGTCCGTTCCATCCGTGTGCTTGTTACATCCGTGTGCTTGTTACTACCGGATCCGATGCCGAAAGCCGCAGCACATGGTAAACTTTGTGTTCAGATATCAGTGAGACATATTGCTTGAATTCAGTGACAAACACTGCAGGTTCCTTCGAGGAAGGCATGGAGGTAAGAGACGTACAACTAAGCACTTAGACTAGATCGCTCACTTAAAACCGTTAACCTCTTCTTTTTGCTGCAAGTCAATTCAGTCAGCAGGCTTTGTCACAAATCTTCAGAAAGGTCGACTAGTTTTCACCGAATCTTCAATTACGCACCGGTAACTTTTTTCCATTTTAACCTGAGAGAATTACCAGAAAACTACTGAGAAAATTACCAGCATTTGTTCACATATACAACTACTCCTGAGCATAACTTCAAGCAGAATTCTTCCGGAAACGGCATCGGGGCATCGCATATGTGCCTCGTCGCAAACAGGTTCGACACGGTCTCGTAAGCCACACAGGTTCGATCAAGCAAAAAGTTTTCTTCACGAAGGCTGCTAACTTAAACGGCATCAATTAACCGAGGTACCATTTGACGGCCAAGAACATGCATCGTCCCTGCGGATGAACAGGCGCGACCTGTGCTATATATGATCACTACTGCAATTAGACAGTGTTTGTTCGGCGGATTTGGACTAATTACCCGGTTTAGTGGCAGGGAATCCCCAGTTTCTAGTTTTGGACGCATGTCACTGATTTGATGTTCCATATGCTAATTCTGTACCGATTCTTGGGTGGTTTTGGCCCATGGATTTATCACCGATCGATAGAGAGGCCAAACCGACCACGCGTTGAGCAGATGATCTCCGTGCGTCGCGGCCTAATTTCGTCGTCGGCTTCAACAGCAGATTCACTGTGGTACCGTGGTGTTGCACCCGCAGTGACACCGCCGCGATGACGCTGGACAAGGGCTTGACATAATGGCATCGCCATCGCTGGCAAGCTAGATCGGCTAGGCAGCCACACACGCTAGCTGCCGGCACTGGGAGCTTGAACTGGTCCAGTTCAACTGGCCGGCGGTCCGGGATACGGCGTGGACTAGCTACCTGCCTACCTCTCGATGGGACGTCGAGGTTGGCGACGCGCCGGTGGTCGTCATGGCCACGCGCGGTCGTCGTCAGTAGCAGATCGATATATCGATATGATGGATATATAGGGGAGGGGTATATGAAGGGTGGAAGTGAGGCAGGTGGATGTGATGTGATGAGTGACTTCAAATTCTGATTTACTTACTACTGTACTAACGGGTTATAGCTAGGTTACTAATAGTATTCGATTGATAGTTTTGGAGTATTTCAGGATAGTTACAACAGAATAATTATTAATTAGGAAAATGTCGGAATTACCAACCTGACTATCGCGTATGTCCGAATTATCACCTTAAATTCAAAATCTAAACATTTTACGCTCTTAACTATTTAAACCAGATAAATGAACCTCCTAATCGATTTTAAGCTGGTATCATCCTATATGGCAGCGGTTTGGCCACGTAGAAATACAACTAACAAAAAAATTAAAGAAATAACAGATCCCATATAACAGTCTTATCAACTACTCACTCTCCCCTTTCTCCTTTTATCTCTTCTGCTCTTGCTCCTTCTTAACAGACACTGAGTTCACTGTTGATGATCTCTAGCCTGGCAAGTCAATGAGCTCATCCACCGCCGCCTCAAAGCTCCCCCAACAACGACCTCCTCCATTCTTCCCCTCCTCTCTTTCTTTCTTCTCCCATTTGCTTGGGCCTATCGAGCTCATATGTTGTTGACGAGTTGGGCAATCACTACCGGGCACATCCCCTTAAGGCCCATCGCCACCACATGCTCCTTGATCCTCCCAAAGGCTAGTCGTTGTCAAGCATCCCTCACCACCATTGCCAAATCTCCTCCTCAATCTCGTGGATGATTTTGTAGAGAGGGTTGGAGGAGCTCGGTGGAGGAGGCTAATGAGGTGCTCAAGCTCGAGCTTGCCTCTGTGGGTTTGTAGAGTAGGAGGTGGAGCGGCTTTAGGGCTCAAGTAAGTGGGGTGGATTTGGATCTCCACGACTTCCGCCAGCGACCTCCTCAAGTGTGCTCGAGGCCACTGCCCTCCTCCCTAAGAGAACGTAGCCATGGATCTCGAGGCTACTCGCTCCGCCGCCCAGGCTGCAAGCTGCTGCAAAGCTCACTTAGTGAGGGCACTGGAGGCGATGGAGTGGAAGCTCACTTGGGAAGGATGTCGCAGTAGAGCTTGAGCTTGCCTCAAAGAGGTGATGGTTGGCAATGGAGAGGCATTGAAGGCGATGGGCAGGGTGCTACGGTAGAGCCCAAGCTTTCAACCAGGGAACACCTCACCTCCACTAGCATGTTGAGGTCTCCACATGCTTCGCCTTGCTGGCATTGACATCGCTTCTTGGGCTAAGATTGGGGGAGATAGGAAAAGTGGCAACGGCTAAGGCTTCCCTCGCCATGGTCAATGATGTTCGCTATCATGGGAAAGACAGAAAAGAGATAAGAGAGGAGAGAAAAAATGATAGGTAGGTACCACAAGTTTTTTATTAAAAAAATTGCTAGTAGTACTGCCACGCATACGTCATGTAGGACCAAAACCGCACTAAATTGAGTTGAGTGGGTTATTTATCTGGTTTAAATAGTTGAGGGTGTAAAATGTCTGGTTTTTTAATTTAGGTGGGTAATTCTAACTACCGCGATAGTTTAGTGGGTAATTTAAACTTTTTTCTTTTCAACATCTTCTGATTGAGAATTGAGTAATATTTTTGTCCAAACTATCGCGGTAATTGAGTAATTATGAGAAATACTGAAACAATAATTTAATAGAGATCAAAACGTTACATTGGTTAAGGGCTTGTTTGGATTGTTTTGAGCCTTACCAAAAAATTAACAAGAATTGGGTGTTTGTTTTGTGACCTAGATTTTGGTCAGATTACTTGTGACGTAGAGCTCCACCGTTTGTAGAAATTTAAATTTTAAAAGTTAGAGTTGGTTTTGGGTTTTTTTATCGTAGTTTATTTTTTGGCATTTTTTTTAAAATTATTAAGGACACATAAATTATCTATAAATTTATTTTTTATTATTGATAAGCTATATGGCAGCTGTAGGTGAAAGAAAGAGGCTAGTATTGTTTGTCCTTGCCAACATATTGGCAACACCAAAATTTTAGCAACAAACCAAATGCCTTATCTTCACACTTGAGATCAGAAAACTGAATTTTGGCTATAAATATTGCTGGCCATAACCCATCAATTTTGGATTTAAAAATTTGTGATCACATCAAAGTTGCCAAATGTTTTTTAAATCTTTTCTAATTGTTTGATCACTACTCTTTCCATCCCAAATTATAACGCTCACTTGTTTTTAAGAAAATCAATATTTAAAACTTTTCACTAATAATTAAACTTCCAATATATATTAGTTTTATGCATTTGACATCATTAGATTAATCTTTAAAATTACTTTCATACTGTGCAATAAATTAACGGTCAAAAGTTTTACGTTGAAGACCATATAAAAAATTATATGTATTATATTTTAAGATAGGGGGGATTACTTGAGAAGTGAGAAGCAAACCCGGGCATATGGTTACTCTAATGTGGCTGAGTCCTAAAATTCCAATTCCGTATATTGTCGAGTACAGCAATTTTTATTGCCTGACGTGCGTCATCAACAGTACCCATCGTTGCGTCAGTTCTTTTCATGGCAACGATAAAGAAAAAAAACTTGGTCTTTGCCTAGCTATATAAGATCTCCCTATTAATACTCCATCTTGTCCGTTCCTAGAAAACTTCTGCACACACAGCAGACGCCCATCTCAATCTAGATCTTCATCTTTCTCTCTCTACGTTTTTCTTTCTCAAAGGGGAGAAACCTACAAAGCACAATGAGCTTGATCAGCATGATGGAGGCGAACCTGCCGCCGGGGTTCAGGTTCCACCCGAGAGACGAGGAGCTCGTCATGGACTACCTCTACCACAAGCTCACCGGCGGCAGCGGAGGCGGCGGCGTGGCCATGGTGGACGTCGACCTCAACAAGCGCGAGCCTTGGGAGCTTCCAGGTATATATGGTTTTGATGCCTGCGAAACTTCAGCTTAATTTCTTTCGGAGAGGTCGTAAACTCGGAATAGATGCATATATATGCATGTGTCTTGCAATAGCTCCTAGCAGCATGAAACTGTGTAGTTAACATCTGTAGCTTGCATGCTAAATCGAAACCTTAAGTTCGTTCAGAAAGGCACATCTGTAGCTTACACCCTGAATTGGAAACTTCAGTTTGTTCAGAAAAGCAAAAGAAAATTTAAAATTTAGAACAAACATATCTGTAGCTTGCACCCTGAATTAAAACCTTCAGTTTGTTCTAAAAGGCAAAAGAAAATTAAAAATTTTGAAGAAACAGGAAAAAAAGAATTGAAAACTTTAGAAAAGCCTTCAGTTTGTTCAAATTAAAAGTTTTGAAGAAACAGGGATAAAAAGAATTGAAAACTTTAGAAAAGCCTTCAGTTTATTCAAAAAGGCAAAAGAAATTTAAAATTTTTGAAGAAACAGGGAAAAAAAGAACTGAAAACTTTAGAAAAGGAAAGTATGAAAGTAATTGTTCAAAGCCTTCAATTTTGCATATTTCACCCTTGCACAATCTGATCATCTTTCCCTCGCGCCCTGCGCGCACTCGCCGCCGGCCGGCCGACGAGCAGACGCCGCGCGCGCGGGCGGCAGGGAGTGGTACTTCTTCAGCCTGCACGACCGCAAGTACGCCACGGGGCAGCGCACCAACCGCGCCACCCGCTCAGGCTACTGGAAGGCCACGGGCAAGGACCGCGCAATCGTCAGCCGCCGTCGCGGCGTCGTCTCCGGCGCCGGCGCCACCGCCACCGGAGCCGCCGTGGTCGTCGGGATGCGCAAGACGCTCGTGTTCTACCAAGGGAGAGCCCCCCGGGGCACCAAGACCTATTGGGTCATGCACGAGTTCCGCGTGGACGGACAAAACGTTGCCGACCACCCCTCGTCGTCTACCTCTCTCCTCAAGGTATACACTACTTCGTCTACTACTAGCTGCTTACATGCCAGCATTTGTTTTGCGTGATCTCGGCAGTAATTATCGGTGATTAATCACGCATGTAAAAGAGTTAAAAAAGAGAGAGATCTGTGACGAGAAGTAAATAAGTAATAACCATGTTGATTCTGTACCGAGATAGTAGGTATTTGCTAGATTTCACGCATTTTCAACCACCTAAAATTGTAATGTTATGCAATGCGTAGTTTTAGTTTGTTTTAATTGTAATTTTGTAATGAGATGGTATGGTTTTGCTTTATCCTATTTTATATCTAAGTTTGAGCATTTTAGCATGTAGTTTTGTAAATTTTTATGAACCTTAAGTTTGTTTCAAATTTATGTTACAATAATTTATTGTTCAACTTTTTTATCTAAGAAAAATGGAACTTTGTTTAACTGAGTAATAATATGAGTGATCAGAATTATTGGATTGTTATCCCGGCACGGGGTGAAACAAACGGGTGAACTTTTTGAAAATTTCAGTCACCTGAAATTTATACACTCATTCAAGATAATATTCTATAGTATGTATGTACTAGGAAGGTTCGTCAGTTAGAAGTGTTCTACTCTTTTGATGCCCATGATTGCACGTCTCTTGGTAAGTGACAGCCAGAATTAGGAGTAGTAGATTCATGTTTCTGTCAGAGTTCTGTTTTGTTTGGCTCTTCAGACTTAGCTGGATGCTGTTTTTCTGAACATTCTGATGTGATAAATTAGTTATGCAACTTGCCAATGATTGTTCTCCTGGACCTAGTCTCATCATCCAATCATTTCCAAACCTTGTACGTATCACCAATGCATGCCACTCGAAGGTTGTTCGATTGGCGCCATCACTGTGCATCAGCAAACACTAAACTACAAGGCTAGATTATGTAGGGAACAATTTGAAATGGATTTGACTGCTTTTATAGCACAGATTCTTTATTTCAAGTTGTTGCCGTTAATGATTTAAGCATTCAGATTATTGAGGTTTCCACAATATTAAGCAACCAACCAGAACATATCTCTACTAACATAAACTTCATTCCCACGTGAGGTCACTAATCTTAATTTTAAACAGGAGAATTAAGGTACAGACTAATTCAGTTTTAATTTCTCTGAAGTTATTTGATAGTTGAGTTATTGACAAAAAAAATGCAGGAGGACTGGGTGCTATGCAGGGTGTTCTACAAGAGCAGAACGGCCACCTCAAGGCCAGTCTCCGGCGAGGTTGCCGGGCCACTGTCCAGTGAGCTCAGCGTGCCGCCGCTCGTCGCCCCAGCCGTCGTCGACGCCTACCTCGCTTTGGATCTCGCGCCGGCGAGCGACATCGGCGGCGGCTACTACGAACAAGATAGCACTGGCGGCTACCACCACCGATCGCCGGCGGCAGCATTGCCGTTCAAGGACCTGACAGACTTCAGGGACCTGCTGAGCAACATGGTACAAGGTGGCGGCGGCGCGAAGGTGGAGGGGTTCCATCTGGGCTGGAACGAGGAGGAGGGCTACGCGAAGCAGCGGAGCGCCATGGCGTCGCAGGCGTGGAACCCGTTCTAGCTAGAACTATATAGCCTACAGCTGATCCAGTTCTGAACTTTTTTTTTCAGAAATGGCGATGAACTGATGATACAAGGGCAAGTTGGATCCAGCTCTGAACCTTTTTCAGCAATGGTGATGATACAAAGGCGAATTAAGTTGCAGGTGTAGGCGTGTAGCTTAGACCATTCGATAATGATCGTTGTCGTGTATTATTGTAGCGTGATGTTTCAGTAATTTAGTTTGGTTGATTAGACCAATTCTCTACTTGTATTAGTTATGACAGCGTAGCGACCCACATTGTAGATGTTGAAATGGCTTGGTGTAGCAGGTATCTTTTGTGGTGTACAAAGGATTGCTTCATTGATTACCAAGAGGAAAAAAGAAATAACTGTTCACTCTTTTCAACTCCTCTATGAAAACATGATACTCATCAATTGTGTAATACTTCCACCATTTTAAAATGCAAGTTAATTTTATTTCTTTAGAACAATGGCTTGATAAACAATTACTTTATATATAATTTTTTCTCACAAAATAGAATTTGTTAGATTTATATTCAAAAGATGATTGCATTTTCTATCACATAAATAATATTCTAATAGAATAATTGTTATTTAAAGTCTTATCTTAATAAAACAAAATACATCATTTTTATTATTTAAAAACCCAGAACGTCATGCCTACCGTTCGAATAAGAAAAAAAAAAGCTAGAGGAGGAAGTGTACAACCTTTTTTTGAGTCTTAGAGATGAAAAATAAAAGTAAGGCAAAAGCTAAATGATGAAAAAAAATCAAAATAAGATGTTTTATAAGAGGAAAGGAAATAAAAGGAAAAGAAAAGAAGTATTCTCGGTATACTAGGCCTAGTCGGAGGCCGAAGTCTGACCAGCCAGCCGGTGCTGTGCAGACGCATGGCCTACGTAGCCCTAAACCACCGTTTGATAGTGGAGGAATTTTTTTATTTATATTTTTTATTAAAATATTTAAACATATATATATATAAATATAATTTACAAATCCATACTAATGTCCTTACCCTTCTAGTGGTACTAAAATCTAATATGATAAATATTTATTGGCTCTTGTTGACGGTGAGCCAATAATAAACTAGTTAGCCTCTTATTGTTGTAGTTGAGGACCTTTTTTTCCACATCAAAGGGCCACATGCAAAATGTAGCAGCAGGGCGAGCGAGGGAGGAGGGAAGCCTATCATTTTTATAGGTTGTCCTCTTACCGCCCTTTATTAGTACGTTTTTCTCTCAGGAGGGTGTTTGTAAAATTAATAGGCCTATATGTGGAGAAGAAAGGGCTTGGTAATTTTGTAGTCAACCCATTTGTCGCACTCTACTATGGTGTTTTTTTTCTAGTGTATAGAAAAGAATTTGTTTTAAATAAATCTATTTTTATTTAGATATTTAATTATAAAAGAAAATTAGGAGTACGCAGAGATAATTGAAATGACTAGATATTTATTTAGAAAGAAATTATACGAGAACTCAATGTTAATACTAAAAAATCATTATAAACAATTAATAATTTTTCACGCCGAAGAAGTTATGTGCCCATCCAGAGGAGTCTTACCTAGATTTGCCCGCAGCCGTGGACATCTACAACAATGTATCTTAGAACTCTATGAGAAAAATGGTTAAGCAATGTAAACTGAAATTTCATAGAGCAAATGGAAATATGTACCATGTGATAAACTTGAAAACCCTTATAAGATGAAGTAGGGAGCATACAGTCCTTGTGTCGACATCTCCGCTCGCTGTATCAACGTCCCCTCTATCGGAGAACTAAGATACCATATAGCGAAAGTTATAAAGAGTATACTTTATGAATAATGGTGTCGCATGGCAACAAAGAAATAATGTATTTGAGCAGTGGATAGCCAAAGTTACCTATGGACTACATTGCTAGAAAGTGGACTCCTACTGGAGCCACGGCTACAGGAAGAACCACATCACCGACATGACTGGTGAGAGCATGAAGGAAAGTGCACAACGTGTTACACATCCTGTCGAAGGTAATCCTCTTCTTGTCTTTTGTCAACACAACCCCTATCTCCAACCGTCGGCACACAATCTTAAGCTCACCATCAACCTGCAACGTAGTGTTGATCTGTTTAAAATGACATGTTAGACAACGGCGCGAAAGAAGTCCTAGTCATAGACCGGCGGCATGTGATTGTGGAGCATCAAGAGTGAACATCACACGTGTGTGGGTGTGAGGCTGGTACCAACTGAGGTATACTATGTATGACACCTCTGTGTGTGGGCATAGCTCCTCGATGACTTCCTCAGTCGTCAACAACCAATTATTGACGTACTTCTAGAGATAAGGAACCTACAAAGTGTTGGCTACATATCCCTGCCAATTATAACTAGTTACAAATACAGTGTTAAAATATGTAGGAAGTATATGATAGTTTGTTCAATTTAGTATCAATACTTACTAGTGAATATTGGTCGACACAGTCAGCATGACTGGTAGATGATACAGCTGACGTAGACTGACCTATCACAACACAGTGCGGATAGTGCAACTTGACAAAAATATCAAACACCATTGGTTGGGTCGTCAACCAGTAGGCCTGATCATGTGTGCATAGAGTTGAAAGTTTAAGTGATGCATGAGTTTGTAGGGCTGTACGACTTCTAGATGATGCCGTTCGGCTACAACTGATCGAACTCCATTACAAAGTTCAAGTAGGGCCTCGTGACTTGCAAGTAGGCCCATCTTCTTTGTTGAGCCCAGGAGGAAGTGCTAGCTAATCATTTTTTTAGGTACGAACACTGAATTAATACATTATGTACCTAATGACACCACATTGTCCCTATTGTGGGGAAGTTCTCGGACAATCTCTATGAGTACATGTTGTTGTCATAGGTGGTGTGGCCCATCACTGGTTGCCTAATTGCGAATTGCTGGAGCACCTAGAGCTATAGAAGTAGTGCACAATCGGTGGTCAACGAACTTTGGCCGATCTTCATGCATGTGTCACAAAGACCCTAATACATCGTCGCGAGGATAGCGGATCCCTAGCTCTACTAAGGTATGCTCCCGTTCTCAACATCGGCAATCGTTCGTTTGTTGTGGGTAAGCCCTTTGTTCGCAATGTGGCCCACCGTGTTGGTGAACATCACCCAGCCAAAGAGCCATAGCAGGTATGTCTTAAAGCTTCGTCGCACTAAGTAGTTGTTGATCTCAGGGTGGAGCTGATCAGCCTACACATGGAAAATGTTATTTCCATAAGTAATTCATTAGGCTTAAGTACGTATATAACATTATAGCAACTATTTTATTTATAGTGAACTTAAATAACCATGTCTGGGTGGGGCCGACCATCGTGTAGTGAAGAAGTGTGCCTGAAGCAACAAGACCAGACAGGCACTAAAGGTGAACAAACCGGTCCTAGATGTCATCGCACCATCCCTGAAGTCTATCAACCAGACCTACTACATCTCTCACAAGGGAAAGATCTAGAAGGAACGAGACGTACTAAAATGTAGGGGCCATCTTTCTGCGCAGCGGGTGGAACATGTGCGTCTTCGGCCTTCAGTGGTCTAAAAGTGCTACGAGAAGAGACTATGGGTGGAACATGTGCGTCTTCGGCCTTCAGCGATCTAGAAGTGCTACGAGAAGAGACTAGTCCATGAACCACCGCTTCATTAGGTCCTTTTTGTGTGGTGTGGTTTCGACTAGCTTGCACAATGGAAGGAGACCAGCCTCACCTAACCTGTAAAAAAGAGCAACCTACATATTATTCGCCACAAATCATATTTAAAGGAATAGCAAACAACGTTGATATCTCTTTCCTAGCACAAAAACAGAGGTCCATAGGTAGTAGATGTCGCGAAAGGTGTGGACGGAGGATGGTTAGCACGGCGTTCTCGATCGCTAAGAGGTAGGAGTGGTGTGACCAATCGAGGCCATAGTCTAGCAGCTTCGGTGCCTGATATGTCATAACTTCATTGAAAAAGAAAGTTAACACAATTATTAAAAATAAAAAAAAAGAATATACAGTTCATACAATTGAGGATAATTTTTTGGTTAGAGAAAATGGACAACAGTTACCATACTACATTGCCCAAAGTAAACAATATTATAATACATATAGTTCATACAACTTAGAAGAAAAGATTCACGACCCTCTAAACTATAACAACTTAAGTTACACATCAACTCTTACAATAATACATAGACTTGCAATATATGTATGAACTATCAAGTGTATGAGAACGCCTAGGCCTAGTAGGCCTTGAAGTGATGCCTAACCCCATAGGTGTCTTCCATAGGCCCCTAATCATGATGGAGAAGCTTTTGCTTCACTTGGAAACTCTGCATCTTTTAGACACTTCTTAGAAGTATGCCTGTCTTGGTCGCACTTGCTACAATGTTTAGACCTTTCACCTACTTTGGATCCATCAATATCTTTGCAAATTCGTCTAATCTTGCGATGACCTATCTTGTTACTCACTTTTGTTAGGTCTAGAATGTAAAAAACCTAAGGTTGAAAGACCCCGCAATACCAAAACTAAATACCTCGCCACCCTAGGTATGTAAGATAGCTTCCTTCTTAGAATAAAACAACACAAAATGATGATCCAGTATTCCATACTCTGAGCTCGTGGCAATAATATGAGAAAATGGCTTGTGGTATGTAGATCCCCTCTCCCATTAACTAATATATCGGTCAATAGAAGTGGAACGCTTTTACATGCATAGTGGTACCAGTCCTAAGAGTCTAGTTGGTACCAATAGAACATAGATTGTAGCCACGAAATGACCTCAGGTATGCAATGCTACATAAAGCAAAAGATGACAATAGAAGCAAAGCTAGATCTAAATCCACAGCATGGCTTGGGTACTAGACCAAAACAATAAAAGTCTTTATACTCCACTTGCTCTTAAAGGAAGTCCTTTATGGTTAGATCTTCATCTTCATACACTTCTGTAGAGGGGATAATAATAGTAAGGGTGAGTACACGAGGTACTCAGAAGTCATGGGAATTAATTTAGCATACAAGGGTTATCAAGAGGGGTTTGGTTTTGTTTTACACTCAAGTGTGTTTTAAATTGTCTTCACAAATTTTAAGTGTGTTATTTAAGTTATTGGAAAGAGACTCACATATCAATCCATTCCGTAAGTTGTCTTACAATAATCCACCACAATTATCGGGAAAAGACTTGTGTCTTAATCCATTCTATAAGTTGTTTTGCAACGACCTATCTTGATTTTAATTCGGAGCGTATGATCCCAGACGGTACCGTCATTTATGTGCTATCACTTTATTTTTCTTTCTCAATAACATCTTAACTTCATCTTAACCAACTCCAATTTTAGTTCTATGTGACACTCTGGGTCACACAATTCTATTTCAGACCACTCAGATCTTTTACCGGCTATATAGGCTAGTTCTGATAATGATTTTCATACCACAACAAATTTTTTCATAAAACTTTTCTAAATACAAGACTACGCTAGAGAAATCACTTCTCATCCACCCATGACCGTGGATACGACTATTTGAACAGATTATAATATTTGCAAAGAGTGCACGCTTTACCTACATGACTCGAGTTTACTCCAAACACCTAATACGTATTGATCAGATACGCATAGTGAAGAGAGGTTTGTGACAAGGCCTTTTTGAAGCATTCCCAAGATAGGCGATTGTTAACTAAATGAGTCCTAGACCAAGCACTGGGCAAGTTCCAGACTTCCCGTACTCAGAGTCCCGCAGCTGCATCCTAGAAGTTATCTCGGTGACTCTATATCCATTGACTTATACACACATCTAAGGTGCTCTAATTACTTAGCCAATGGCGTACCATTCTATCCATGTGGTTGTACTTTAATATGATTACTGAAACTTCTCAAGAGATCAGTCCTTATATGCCATGAGGAAGTTAGGTCACATATGCGGTGTCTATCCATGACCAAGTGTCGCAAAGTCATCTTATTTCGCAAAGCTTCTGACCACAAGTGTTGGTATTTCAAACCAATTTTAAAACCTATTTTATCCCATCGACAAGTTTTAAGTGGTAGGTGTGTCGTCGGTATTCGCGCTTGATGAGCACAAGTACTAAGACGACAGCATAGCGACAAGGGTATAGGGTTATCTATAAACAAAGAGGGAAAGTAGAACAAGTGTGTTCATGACCTATCGGATCTATTGGCGAACCACGGTAGGTGTTGTGTACCTAAATATGAATGGTTCATAAATAAAATAATTTTTAATTTAAATATGAGATCAATATGATCAAGAGGTGACTTGCCTTGGTCTTGATTTTGCCCTTCTACGACCAACTCCTCAATAGGCTGCTCCTTGGTTTCGGCTACTACACGATATAAAATAACAACACACGAAAAGAAATACAATTAGATCTTTGTATATATATAAAATTAATAGTAACATTAGATGTATCTTATTTTTAGAAAAAAATTGAGAGTTGAACGGGCTCAAACGAAGCTTCGGTTAAAAAGATATAAATTTTGGAAGATTAAATTATTTTCTAAATTATAGAAAAATGAATTAAATATTTTCTAAAAAAGAAAAATATTTGAAGCAAAGGCTGACAGGTGGGGCTGGGGCGAGGGAAGCAAAGTACACTTTTATTTCTCTGGTGGATAGGTTAACAGGCTCATGCGGGTATTGTTGGGCCTGCTAGGTGGGCCGAGGTGGTTTGGGCTGAGTGGAGGAAAGGGGACCGAAGGCCTATGGGCTTCATCAACGCATGGGCCGACCTAAATGCTCGTCCTGGCTTGCAAGGCCTATGCGAGGAGCGGGCAACGGGTGCGGCTGCCACGTCACCGGGTGGGATCAACGACTGACGGTGGCTAGTGGCATTTCGGCGAACACTGGTGATCCAATGTGATTGGTTGTCATGGTGCTAATGAGAGGAGAAAGGCGAAGAAGGTGAACAACTTAGATTTGCTTGAGGAGGCTGGAATTGGGTCGGTAGCGTGAGATAGTTGAGCTCCGGCAGGGATGCGGTATTTGGTTGTCGTCGGTGGCTGGCTTGGCTTGGCTGGAGAAGGGGTGAAGTGAAACAGAGAGGGGAAAAGAGAAACCCAAATTTGCTACCTCGAAGAACGTAGAATGGCGACAGTAGGCACTCGACGGAGAGAGGGAAAGAAGGAGAGGTGGTGGCGGTTTAGGAGCTTGGAGAGAGTTTGGATGGTGCGAGGTGAGGTGGAGGGTTCCATAGCCTTTTATAGCCGTGGGGTTGCGTATGGAGACAACGGAAATAGGCGGTGCGGCATAGTGTTGTGCGTGGGACGACTGGTGGCCGCTTGGCGTAGCATGAGGCAATAGAGCGTGGCACATCACCATGATGATGCTGGTTGGAGCGAGGGAAAAGAGAAAATGTGGGCGACACGGCGGCAGGTGCAGGATAAGATGGAGTAAAGTGAGTTCATGCGCTCATCGAGGCACGGACCGAATGCGGTGGCGACATGCTAGGGTATGGCGGCGAGAAGCGCGGCATGCTAGTTCTTGGGGCAACAACAGTGTGTTGTTCGCGTGCATGGCGTAGGCAAGGACGGCGTGTTGGAGGGTGTTGCTGGCGTGGCAGGGAGACGTGGTCACGTGTCATGGTGGCTAGCGTATTTGACCGAGTGCTCGATACGCGTGGGGCGGCGCTGCATGTAGGGGACTAGTTTTTTTTACTATATAAGGCCATGAGTTTGAGTGGTTTTGCTACTGCTCCTGGTCCTAGCGAAGGCATATACATGAGAGCAAGCCTTTGCGAGCCTATTGTGCATGTTTGAGTTTATGTGAGAACTTTCCTCTCCTCTAGTGCATGAGTTGTAACTAGAGTACATTAGTTGCAGGTTAAGAGTGGTTGAGTGCATGAGATTGAGCTTTGACACCTGGCGAGAGTCAAGAGAGTCTTGACTTATTAATCTTGGTGTTTGCCAACACCTAGATGGTTTGGTGATGATTTGCCCAGTGACCTCTCCAAAGGATATTGTGAAGGAGGTTCGGTGGTTAATTATGAGTGACTCGTTGTTCGCCATCTTCGGAGTGGAGAAAGAACAACTATAATGATAGAGGCTTAGGAGACCGCTTCGGTATCGGCTTCCATCTTGTCCATCTCTTGATGAGGAGTTTTGAAGGCTTGGTGGTTTGAGCAGTGAAGTTGGACTTACCTCGATGGTGACATGGGAAGTTGGTAAGCTTTTGAACATCGAGTGAAAAAATCCTTTGTCTCTTGTCTCTTTTATTTTGTGCCATTTACTTTGAGCTAGTTTACATATTAGAGATTGTTTGTACTTTTATTATTCTAGGTTTGTAAACTTTTAACATAGGCCTAGCTTTTTGATGTACATAGTTGATAATAGTTGATTTAGTCCTTGAATTGTGTAAAACCATTTTGATTCACTTCAGCATATAAAACCCGATTTTAGCAAAAAGATTTTTAACCATATATTCACCCCCTCTAATTGGCCTCCTTGATCTTACACACTTCTCATCTAACGATTCATCATTCTCTGCATGCTCATTATCGAGATCTTACTTATTTATTACCTCAACAATGGCGTTGATTCTCTCTTCCTCATTTGTCAATCCTCTAGGCGTTAAGTGTCCTCCTCGTTCTCCTTTTTCTTGGTGCTCTAACTCATTTCTCTTCAATATTTCAGCGTCACCTCCTATCATACTTGCACCCTCTTCGTCCCACACGACCATTGGAACAGTGATGTCTTTTCGTACATTGACACAAGAATGCTAAGTGACCAACCTCGTTGCAATACATTCTCCACGTACCATCTTTAAGTGGCGGTGAAATTCACCTGCATCAATTCCTAGAAAAAATCTTCAATTGCCTAGCTCATTATAACACACACTGGTTGTTGACGTGGGGATCAACTCAGAAGCCTTATATTAACTAGTTGTATACTACTGAAAAATTTCTCTCAATTCACCTTTCAATATCCTTAGGGATTGAATGAGTTCTTATAAATCTACACCAAATAAATCATACCTAACATTTTCTTAATCGTGATATAACCGAAATATCACTTTATTTGACGCATCTATTCATGAAAAAATAGAGTTGAACTAAATAAAAAATTAATTATTAGATCTATTACCATGCATTCGATATTTTCACACCGATATGTCTTCAAATATGAACGAAACTATCTACAGATCTAGAAATGAAACTAACAAACTACGGATTTAGAAATAAAACTATTCACAAATCTAAAATAATACTACACATGCTATTTTAATTCTATCACTAAGAATAAATATTATAAATCTTTTATGTACATACAAATTCATAAGCTAGCCTAGCTTTGCCACTTCCCTTTGTCCCTCAACTCGCACTTCTTTTTTTTCCTTTTTTTTATTAAAATGGACTTTTGGACGGCCACCAAATAAACTTAGGACAGCTAGGGACCACCTGTAAAATTGCGAGGCTCACTGTGGGATGGGAAGGAGACTGACAATTTTATAGAGGGCCCATAAGAGAGAAAAAACTCTAGCAGTGAGTGGTAAGAGACTGCCTATAAAATAACAAGATCCTTCATGTCTCGCTTGCCCTACCACGTGGTATTTTGCAAGTGGACTCTTAGTGTGAAAAAAACGCTTTCGATTAGAGTGACGAAGGGCCTGCCTATGCATTTTTTAGCCTCTGTTAGCCTGCCGTTAATGAAATCAACGAATAATTGTCACGTCGAATTTCACGTCTTATAGGGAGCGTTTAAAAAAACCGAGAACAATCTTTATTTTTTTTAAAAAAAAAACTATTTTAAAAATATTTTAATAAAAAATATAAAAATAAAAAAATTTGACAGAGGCGAGCCACGTGCCCCCACATGTAGATATTGGGCTATAGCCCCTATTAAGTCCGACATTGAGTGCTACTACCACCCCCGCCCCCGCCTCCCCACCCCCACAAAAAAAAAAAAAGAAATATGCCTCACCGTCGTGCTCTCCTCTATCCGCGATCTGCTTCACTTCGTCCCTCCTCGTCCGGTGGTTCGGGGTGGCGCCGCCAATGATCTACCCTTCTGGGGCTCTCTCATCCTCCTCCTAGGCATTCGGCGACGCATTGCCTCTTCCCTCCCCTAGGTAACGCGAGGTCCTGTTCCATCTACGCATTCCGCGTCAATTCGAGGCTTGGAGTCCCATCGCTCGAAGGCTCTGCGAGGATTAGGGTTTATTCAGGTTCTGATCGTTTTTTTTCGGTGATGCGTAGAAGTAGTTTTCTCTGATTTATTGATCGGGACCTTAGCGAGAAGCTACCAATGGGGGAACCATTGCGCAAAAGACCCATGGGTCTAATTTTGTTGGAAACCTCGATATGCAGGCCTATCTGATTCGAATGAGGTCTATATGTTATTAGATCAACTAAATGTTCAGTGTAATTAGTGAATGCTTTGTTTGGTATATGTTTATAGATTTGGATATGATACCTGCATTCTGATTAACTGGAGTGAAAGGTTCTTCATGGACTTGATAAAGTTGTTATGAGTCAAATGATCAGAGTATTCTTGTCAATGGGGTCATCAGTGGGGGTAATAGTTTTTGTATGTGTATACCTTTCTGTTCCCTCTCCTGACCATTTTCTAAGTTAATCAAAAATAATTTTGTATAGTCTGTCAAACTGGTATGCTTGAGAACATCGAGATCAGTGAGTAGAAGCAAATATGGAACCTTACAAGTCCATGGAGAAGGAAGGAATGCATGATGACAAGTAACTGCTATACTCATAGCTAGGATGTTGATATTTTTCTTAGATTGTATGTCTTGTTGTATTCATTTTGCTGGCTGATTGTATGTTCAGTGATGATCCATCATCAAGGAAACCTATACTCTCATGTTTATGATGATCCAGTGGAAGATGAGGTAAACGAAACATGATTCTCTGCTTCAGTTTCTTTGTCCCCTGTTGATATTTGTTTTAATTGTTTGCTGCACTTATCAGGTATTGAAGGTGGCAACTTCAATGACAACGCAGAAAAGAAACTGGAAGAGGTAATTGAACCTTGTCCCTAGAAACCATGACATGTAAACATTGGCATTGTAGGACATCTTGAAAATTTTGCAATTTTTTCTTTACCTGGATTGACAACTTGATATTTGCATGCTGCCAGCTCTGCAAACAATTTGATGGCCGTTATCTCCAGAAATAGAGCAGGAAACCTTACTTCTGTAATGAACATGACATCAGCCAGACGGAGGCATTTGTCTCCAGGTAACATGAAGCAGGCAAGATGCCTGAATATGAACCAAGGGAATGATATCTTCTCAGTTCTCACTTGCATTTAATGTCTGCAGAAAAGATCAGTTCAAGCTCTCAGTAAAACACCATACCTTGTTAAGTGTCAATGCTAAAGGAAGCTATGTTCAGAACATACTTCTAGCATCCAAGTTCAAGTGTTTTGATTTATTTATTGATATTAGCATGCTGCTATGGTTTCTTAGTTATCATGACATCTTCTAAGGCCTTTATGGGAATTTGTAGGTTTAGGCCCCGTTTGGAACTCAGGAAAAGAAAACTCAGGAAAAAAAATCGTAGGAATATAAAACAAACGAATGCAGGTGTAAAAGAGAGATATAAAACTTAGGAATTATAAAAGAATGGGTGTTTGGAATGTAGGAATTTTAAGTGTGATCTGATTACATCCTGCTAATCCTATTTTATCTCCAACCAAAGTATGTATCATATGTATCATTACTTCTTAATCCTCAAGTGGGAGGCTGCATCGGTGACATGAGCTTTGCCGACTGTATGGTGGCCACGCGAGAAAACAAGCCACGGCCGGACTGCTGCGCTGTGCAGGAAGCAAAAAAAATGAGATTCCAGTAGATGTTTGATTTCCTGTGTTTTAGCTCCAAAACAAGGGAATGGGGAACTTTTCCTTTCCTCTATTCCTCCATTCCAAACGATGCTACAGTGAATTTTCCTATAGGTTTTGGATCCTTTGCCATTTCCTCCATTTTTCCTTCAATCCAAACAAAGGCCTTATGGGTTTATATGATCCATGTTTTCTTCACCAAATTTTCCTTTTCTTTGGTTAAATCTTGAGGACAGCTATATCATGTATGTTTGGTCATTATGTATCCTGACCTTAAGTGCAAAACCATTTTCTGAATTGCTAACACAAGTACACAGCAATGTGTGAGTTCTTTTGGTGATGTTTGAGTAATGTAGATTTACATATTGTGTGAGTTCAATAAGACGACAACGCCTGTGGTGGAGAAAGAGCATCCTAGGAGCCTGACGCCCATGCTATGGGCCAAAAAGGTGTCTATGATATTCCCTGTTGCATTAGGCAATTACTTTAGATTTGGTAATGTGTGCCTCGTACAGATATACTCCAACTTGCCATATTCAGAAACCCGTTACTGAGTGTTTCTTTGCCAGGTCGAGCACTTTTCCGGACAAAAAACGAAGAGCCCATGCTGGGAGCAATGCCTCCTCCACCTTCAAAGGGACCGAAGAACTGAACCTGCAGTGGACTTAACTGTGAGTAGAATTCAGTGTTAGCTTTCTAACGCATCTACTGCTGCAGATTTGGAGCAGATTTCGAGTCACCGACAGCAACGACAGGACCAGGTACCAACGGCACATGTCATGTAAAAAACCTGTGAAATTTTCACTCCAAGCTGATCAACTGACACAGGTGGTGAAAACTTCTGTGACCAGCGGTACTTGCCCATGCATGCTCTACGAAACGCAGAGCCTGAACCAATGGTTCTTTCTGTCACATTGCTTTGCGTTTAAACTGAAGTTATGATAACTGTCCAGCTTTAAAAGTGTCTGCGCTTAGGTTGACAAACTTAGGTGGCACTTGCATTCGGCTGCCATTTTTCACAACTTGTATTTCGTCTGTATTTCGTTTTTCATATTAAAATATTTCTATAAGTTATTTTTAAAAATTATATTAATTTATTTTTAAGTTTTTATTAATACTTAATTAATTATATGCTAATCACGCCTCTAGTTTATCAACCTTCCTTCCCAACCTCCTCTTCATATAATTAACTACCTAAAGACAACTTAAAGCATACTACCTAAAGACAACTTAAAGCATGTAGCAGCTGGTAGCATGATGTTGGTAGTCTGGTAGTAGATCTGTGGGGTTGGGAGACGTGGCACTGTTAAGCCCAGGTGTCTCTCCTAAGTTCCAATTGCTCCTTGGTCTCCACTCTCCAGGAAGATACCAATGTATGGGCAAATTTAATGTTTTTTTAGGGTATCTTGGTACAAATTGTGTCGCCATGTTCTCTCTATCCTGTACTTTTCTGTGCAGTTATTGGATATCGTACAGAAACGAACAAACGGTAAAAAAACGTGTAATAGTGATGGGTTTGGTTGGCTTGCTTAATGGTACTGACCTAACATGGAATCTTGCCCCTAGATCAGGGGCTACCTATTCAACATACCACTACTAATACGATTTTTTACCTTATCTTTCTCTGTGATTTGTTTTCAGCTTCTACTCTTTTATTTTCTACATGCTTTTTAAGTGTTAAACGATATTAATATATATTTTAAAATTTTTAACTAATATTTAATTGATTATATGTTAATCTATTGTTCTATTTTACGTGCAGATAGAAAGGGTTCTCATGAACACAACCTAAAATAAAAGGCTTTCTTAAGAGACCTCAATTTATAAAGTTCGCTCAGGTCGATAGCGGCCAGCACAAAAGGTACCCCTCCTACCCATCCTCCACCAAAGAAGAGAGAAAGATATGCTTTCTTAACGGTTTCAGTTGTCGGCAACGCATCAAACCTTAGATTAACTAACGCAACACCTCAAGCCCACCCATTGCTTCGAGAAAAGAGGTAGTAGTAGACACTTTGCGTTGCACCTGGGGTTCGTTCGTGCTGCGAAAACGGCAGCTGCGAACAATTCGATATCGTGAGGCAGAGCCGGTTAGAGAAGGGAAAAAAACAAAGAGGGAAAGTGGGGACGCTGGAGCGAAGAATGGGGCCGCGAATAATTAAGCGCGGGCGGGCGGGAGGGAGGAGAGCGGGATGATAGATGAATTGGGTGGATTAGCGTGGAACCACCGGCGCGCGCACCTACAACCGAGGAGTTAAAAGGCCATCCCCGTGGACGAGCCACCGGTTTTCTTGCTTCTCCGCCGCGATCTAAGCGTTTTAGATCGCCAAGTCCACTTCGCTTGTCTGCCCCTACAGCGCTCGCTCGACACATGCACACCCACCCACACAGCCACACTCAAACAAATGCCAGCGCGCTGTTAGTCAAACATTTCTTATTGATCCCCTGCTCAGTTGTCTTGCACTGTTCGGTGTTTCACCATGCCATTCTTTAGTACTCATTGCTATCTCATTATTGGACGGTGCTGCTATTATACTGCTATGCGCGGATCCACCTGACCTTTTTGTTTACCACAAAGTATACTTGTAAACACTGGATGACTGACTGCTTTCCCTTATGGCGCGGTATTAAAACCTATCAGTGTTTGGACCAAATGAAAAATCTCTAATACCGGTCGTCTTTTTTTTGTGTAAATCAATGAACATTTTCTTAATCTTTGCCCTCCTAGAAAATGAGAAGAAAAAAATAATACAGATGTATTAGTACTAAGGAAAGAGAGTAAGAGAGTAGGAGGCAGCTCGGTTGGTGGATGTAGGAGGTTGGAGAGAAGAGGAGGCGGAGGCGTGGGCCCCACCACCCGGCGCCCCTCACCGCTGTCACCGCCACCTCCGCCCATCAAGGCAGGCAAGCAAGCAAGCAAGAGCGCAAGGCGAGGGAGGCGGTGACGTGGTGGTGAGAAGGACCGCGGGTTGGTTGATTAGCTCCATGCATGGGAGCATCATGTGATGGAGCAATTCCCTCCCCGCCCTTTCCTCCCGTTTCCATGCGCCCCTCCCCTTCTTTCCACTTGTGGTAGTAGGTTTTCTCTGGGTTTGTGCTCGCTATGGCAACATGCATGCACAACTCCATTTGCCCCAGTACACTAGTGCTACCGCTGCTGCTGGCCTGCTACCGCAAGCTGCTTCCAGTCTCCTTGCCTTTGCCTAGCGCTAGCTAGCTCTCATCAACACGTCTGTACGGAGAAGCGGGAGGAGAGGAGGAGGTGGTGTGAGCGAGGGAGATGAAAAAAGGGTTTAATTGATCAGCAGAACCTAAGGCCGTGCTTATGTTAGTAGAAAACGGGATTCATCAGGCACCTGATTTTCGGCACTAAAAAATTCCGCTGCGTGTTCTCACAGCTATCGATCGATCGATCGATCTACTGGTGCCCTGCCTCCGCCCGGCCCTACTGATCAATGCGTGCGAGCAAACTCGTCGTCTGCCATGCTGCATGTGTAGCGACGTTCTGCGGTTTCTGATTAACCAAAGCTATAGATCACACCAACAAACACTGTTGACGACTAGCAGTGTGATACTGTATCTGCATCATTCTTATGTTCTACACATGTAAATATGTATTGATTCCAGCAATATGACACTCCAGTAATTCTCTAGGTTGTGGGCAGTGCCGTACAGGGTTTCTCTCAATCCCGTACTTATTAGTCCGCTAGTATATTTGTCAGGGGGCCTTTGAATCTCCATAATGACGCATCACATGGTGCTAGCTCGTAGTAGTACTACCCTTAGGGTACCACTAGCTACCAGCAGTGTATTCGTGCATCCGTCTTGTACGAGATGATTCTCTCCCATTCTAGTATCTCAAGCTATCTACTCCCCCTACACTACACGCATATATACGTAGCACGGCAGCACGCAGTCAAGTCTCACTGCCAGAAGCAGCAGTGGGGCTCAACCGAATGGTAAAGCTGCCTTCCTGCCTTGCCAAACATACACAATTATACGTGTATATATGTACATGTACTACTACTCTACCGTGTGCATCTATGGAACAGAAACAGGAAGCTTTTCATTACTGGAAAGAGCGTGTGTGTGATTGTGTTGATGTGTTTGTTTGTGGCAGGAGGGCTACAGGGGGCTGTTTGCTGGGGTGGGGCCTCCCCGGCCGGGCTAAGCTTAAGGCTAGGCGGCCTCCCGGATGTGGCAACTAGATCTGCACATTTCCATGCAACAGTGCTCGCCTACTACGCGAGTGAGCACGTACGTTTCTCGCCTACAACCGTTCGATCTAGTATGAGATTTCTCTGATCCATTTTCGCGACGTCGTGTACAGTTCTCTTAACCAAACAGTATGTAGTTATTATGATGGATTTTGGAAGGATTTTATGAGAAAACTTTAGAAAAAAAATCACGTAAAGGTTCAGAAACAAATAGTAAAATGTTTTATCTAACATAAAATATAAAACATAAAAATTTAGCACTGATCTGAACAGATAAGATGAAGCAACTAACATTCATTCACGACGTCAGTTTGTTTCCCAGGAGTTTTGTCCGATACCTGACGTACGTACTCTGACTTTTTTGTGTACGTTGGCACGAGCGATCCGAGTATACGGATGAAACGTAGCAGCAGATCAAACGCACTAGCTCACCCCAAAAAAAGCGCAGAAAAAACCGGAGGGTCAAACGCTGCGGTGGTAACTTTTTCCCGAGGAGGGGTCAAACGTGTGACTGTGCAGTAAAAAAAAGATTCAGACAAACAATTAGCCCAATCGATGGGTGCTTGACCAGTCATTAGCGAACGCGATTAGTGCGTAGCTTTCACGTTTACCGGGGCTGTAACTTTACCCGCTTGAGAGGACAGCCGTCCTTATCCACACCGGACAGGCTGGCACCCGATTAAACAAATGGAGGAGTGGAATAAAATAGAGTTCAGTTGCTATATATTGCTTCTATCAACAGTAACAACAATAATAATAACAATCCTTCCATTTTTCTGCATAAACTCCAGGTACTGTATCCCCGTGCAGTTCCAATCTATCTTTAATCATGCACCGTCCTCTTAATTTTGTGAAAATTATTTACTATTTTAATACCATTATTTGGATCAACTTCTCTCTCATATCAAACACTAAGAAATAAATTGAGGATAATGCATTCTGCCTCCCATTTCTGTCGTAAAGGCAGTTTATATTTTACGTATAAATTACTTCAAATTGACAGCCCATTTTCATCTCTAACACTATGCTGAAAATCATGATGAATAAATAATCGAAGGATAATGCGGTGTCCTCTTCATCTTTCTGCCGTTTCAACGTGCGTTAAAATAATTGGTCGTGCATGGCCTACACGAAGTGGTGGCTTTCGGTCACCACCAAATATTTTCTCTCTCAGTCTATCTCAAGATTCTTTTCCATTCCACCTCGCTGCCCTGAATCCAAGAGAAGAAACGAAAATACACTGTGAAAAAAACATTCCATTATAAACAAGGAGAAGAAGAAGAAGAAGAAGTACAGGCGTACAGCCAGCCTCCTGCAACATGTTCAGCTGTGCTTGTGCCCATGCATGTTCGTGTTCGTGTGTATTCATCCTGCATATTTAAGAAAGGAAACACTTGTATTTTAGTTCTGGATCAATGGCTGAAATCACACCAATGTTGCAAAATTGAAGTGCAGGATTTTTTAATTAGTGGGTGGTTTCGAGATAACAGTAGGATCAAGGCATGTTTACCGAGGTGGTAAAAAGTTTTAAAAAATTGTGTGTGAGTGTGAGAGGGAAGACAAAGAATAAGAAAAATAATAAAGAAAGGAAAAGAAAAGAAAGAGAAGCTTGCGATTAATCCATTTGGCACTTGGAACCCTGGGCTTAAGCACATGGTCGGCATATATATATACGGCTTTCCCCTAGCCCCTCCAAAACTCGCTCCCCATGCCCGCCCCGTCTCACTGACGGTGGTCCCCACCGCCTCCTGCTCCCCCCGGGCCCCGCTCGTCGGCGACCACCGCCCCACATCCTCCGGCGACCGCGCGACGAGATCCGGCCGTCTCCGGTGAGCTCCCTCGCTCCCTCCGCCCTCCCCTACACTACTCTCCTCCCCGGGCGCGGCGCGGCGTCCCACGAGAAACCCGCGTAACCGCTCACACCCACTCTCCTTTTGGCCCGTGCCCACGCAGGTTTCTTGGAGCTTCTCGTTGGCTGGTGGCGCCGGGGGATGGAGGCGGCCGGGATCTTGCCGGCGGCGCGTCTCGGTGAGGTGAGGAGGTGGCTCAATTCTCTCGTGTTTGTGTCGTGCGTGCTCCCGGCGTTTTCGTTGCAAAGTTCTTTCTTTTTCGCCACTTTTTTCGGGGGTGCTTGAACGGAAGTGGTGGCTCATAGATTTAGAGAAAAAGTTAATCTTGTTTTTTCTGAGTAAGTGATGGGTGAATTAGTTGGGGAAGGGAAACGTCTGCATCTTCTTTTTCTGTTTGCGATGTGAGTGGGTTCAGAGCGAGAAAATGCGCGGTTTTTAGGGAACTTTGTGTCATGGAGAACAGCAACCAGATGTGTCAGTTTCTGCTTGTGCATGAATTTTTTGGTGGTGAGAATAGAGTGGTATTTTTGCCTGCATTATGCAAATCTTGGGGTTAGTTTCTGTTTTTCTGGATTGTCTTTTGGTTAGGACAGATAATTAGTTTTTGCCTTCGGTGTGAATTGGTTATAGATCAGATAGCCACCTTTCAGGTTATTTTTCTTGTGTTCAATCGGAATCTAGAACTAGCAGACGATATTAATGTACTAATGTACTAGACGATGCTTTGGTACAGAGTTTAATTCTTCCTCTGCCTAGATGAAACGGGATGATAGCAATGTTTTGGATATAATTTTTTATCTTGAGGCAAATGCTCTTTTGATCAAGTTAGCTAAGAGAAGCAGAAACCAGTCATCAACACATCATGGACTTTCTGTTGTGGAGCTCGATTGGTTTTTTTTTTGACCGTTTGGGTGCCCGAGCTAGCACAATGAGCCATGTATGCATTTTCTTGTTGGCATCAACAATAAAAAATGATTACTAACAGAAGATTTGGAATCTTTGGTCTTAGTTGAACTGAAGTTTAGTTGTTTACTTGATTCTGAATACGCCAAAGTTGGAAATATATATATCGACCAAAATCAACCCTGCAGATATTTTTAGTGAAACAAGTGAACATATTAAGACGAACAAGCCTAATTGAATCCATTGTTTAACTCTGTAGTGGTCTCTATGGTAAAACTATGTATTGTTTACTCTGTTCTTGATCCAGAATTTTAGTGCATTTCAAATACGTTGTGCTCATTCTGCTATTTATCTCAAAATGTTTTCCAGAGCTGATCTGTGATCTGTCCAACCTCTGTGTCCTCGGGCTCATTCCACAGTTAGCAAAAAAAGATGGAAGATTTTCAAGATTGTGACCGCAAAAGCCTTGTTGCTGTTCCTGGTTCTGTAGTTTTGCACCTCTTTAGGCTGTTTAATCAGCAGGATAATTCCTGGCAGAAGTACACATTAGCCTACTTTCTTTTGGTCAGGAATGAGTACTTCTCAAGGGATTTAAGGAAGCACTCAGCTGTGAATGACCAACTTGTTGATTTCTGTGATAATTCAGAATTAGATTTGGATGTGTTCTATGCTGATTTGGATAGTAAAGAACTGGAGCTTAAGTTGCAGAAGCCTGTTGTCAAGACTCAATCAGGTAACTCAAGTGCCAATGGATCAAATGATTGCTTCTTTCCAGGCCTTCACGATGACCTGGCTCAGGACTGCCTTGCTTGGGCGAGCAGATCAGATTACTCATCACTTTCTTGTTTGAACAAAAAGTTCAATTTGTTAATCAACAGTGGGTATCTGTACAGACTGAGAAGAAAATATGGCATTGTGGAGCACTGGGTGTATCTTGCGTGTAGCTTGATGCCCTGGGAAGCATTTGATCCTTCACGCAAGCGATGGATGAGGCTCCCAAGAATGCCATGTGACGAGTGCTTCTCTTGTGCAGACAAGGAATCGCTTGCCGTCGGGACACAGCTGCTTGTCTTTGGCCGAGAATATACAGGTCTTGCTATTTGGATGTACAATTTACTGGCCCGTGGTTGGTCCCGATGCACTCCTATGAATCTTCCTCGCTGCCTCTTTGCCGCAGGAAGCTTTGGTGAGATTGCTATTGTTGCTGGTGGGTGTGATAGGAATGGACAAGTGCTGAAATCTGCCGAGCTGTACAATTCTGAGACTGGACATTGGGAGACTTTGCCAGACATGAACTTGCCGAGGAGGCTCTCATCGGGGTTTTTCATGGATGGAAAGTTTTATGTCATCGGGGGTGTGTCCAGTCAGAGGGATTCATTGACTTGTGGAGAGGAATACAGTCTTGAAACAAGGATATGGAGAAGAATACATGATATGTACCCTGGAGGGACTAGTGCCTCTCAATCTCCTCCTCTAGTTGCTGTGGTGAATAATCAGCTGTATGCAGCTGATCAGTCGACAAATGTGGTAAAGAAGTACGACAAAGAAAATAACACCTGGAACATAGTGAAGCCATTACCAGTCAGAGCTGACTCTTCCAATGGTTGGGGCCTAGCTTTCAAGGCATGTGGTGATAGATTGCTTGTTATTGGTGGCCATAGAGTACCCCGTGGCGAAGTAATATTGCTGCATTCTTGGTGTCCTGAAGATGGGAACGGTGGTGCTGACTGGGAGGTGCTCTCGGTGAAGGAGCGTGCTGGTGTATTCGTTTATAACTGCGCAATAATGGGGTGCTGAATTACATTTCTTTTGGTATATCCGTATATGCCTCTTGTTTAGCAAACCTCCCATTTCTTGCTGCTGTTTAGCTACCCTTATAATGACCTGTGTAATTCAGAAAATGACGCCCCCTTTTCGTGGAGCTCTCGAAGAAATGTTTGGGAGAGCATAGAGCATTCAGTTCAGTTTACCTGGAACTTTTTTAACGTTCAAAATTTGTTGTTCTTGTCGAAATTTATGCAGTATTCTTTATTCATCATGATGCATAGTAGATCCTAAGACGTCTATGTATAGTGAAATAAATTCAAAGACATGACGGAGAGACCAAAAAAAAGGCATGATGGAGAGACGAAAAAAACTGAAATAGATATGAGAGAAGAAATAAAAAAACTTAAAATATTTTTAAATTTTTATTATTAAATAAGAGTGTATAAAAAATAAATATTTTCATGTATAAATCTTAATTAATTAATGTTGTTGTAGTATTCTTCGCTCATCATAAAGTTTGCCTATTTATTGTTATGAGTTCCTAATTCATGTCTGCAATCTATTTTTATGAGCTCAGTCACATTCTTATCTTTTCTGATTGATGTCTGCACTTGAAACAGAATTTGGTATAGAGAGAATGAGTATAGATTGGTTTATTTGCTCATCTTAGTTATTAAAAAGCTAGATAAAGATAATTACTAATAGCCAAAATATAGCTATAAGTATAAATAATGATCAATCAGTTGATTGAGAATTTTTAAGTCATAATCAAGACTCAAAAAAAAATTGGGGAAGAAGAGATTCATTACAAGCATGATTTAAATTATGGTGTGAAAGTTTAGATTGTGGAATTTAAATTGAAATGATAAAATTGATTCTAAAATAAACAATATTTTTATTGATTGAAATATGCTTATAAAGTTTTAACAAAAATAACAAAATTATCTCAAAAATTCTAAAAAAGCTCTAGCATCTTCTTATTTTTCTCATATCACTCTCTTTAAGTCTCTTCTTGCCTTTTCTTTTATAGGCAAGTTTGACTAAAAAATCACTAAGATAAAACTCAAAATGCCATAGGACAACATTAGCTCAGGTGAAAACACAGTAGTTGGATCTCAAATAGATATTCTAGATTGCTACACGTAATCAAACACACGTGATACCATATAGATGGACCTTGCCCATAGAAAATCTCGTTGTAACTGCTTTCATGTCTCTCGTGCCAATCAAGGAGCGATGTGTGCTCTTGGGGAGGGATCATGTGCGGCTGTGTTACCACGCGTAGGCTTGAGCTCCCTCGCTGTCGAGCCAGGCTTGTTTATCGACCATCATTGCTATGTGTTCCCAAGCACCTACTCCTAGGCCGACACTGCCTAAGCCGCCTTCCTTCGCGCACCGCTAGGTTGATTTGTGAGCAATGTGTTGCCGTTGCCTAGGTCATCTCTGTATCCATGTGCACCTCGTTCATTTCTGGCCGCTATGCCTCCGCTAGGTCATTGCCACTCATAGGTCTTCGCTCCCTAGGCTGCTATCGTCGCTAGGCTGAAGCCGCCATGGGCTAACGCTGCTGCTACTTAGGCCATCGTGGGTCGTCTCTACCTTTTCTTTTATTTTTCTCTCTGATTTTCTTCATGAATTTTCAGCACTTGCACACTAAAACTTATGAAGCCCATTGTGAAGATATCTCCACATGGCGTCCATCCACCACATGGCGCCTTGTATTCAACCTTATCAACCAGCATCATTGATCACTCTGAATCTCAACTTCTCCCTGAGTCAAGTCCCATTCCGTCGTTGACCAAGGTTAATATACATGGACCTATACTACAAATACAGAACAAACAAACCATAGGGAATAAATATTATAATCTGACCCACATTAATCAAACACACTCATGACAACAACAGCTAAGTACCTAATCCAAATTTCAAAGTAGGATTAGAAATCATTTGCAAATTTTTCATCATAAATATAAAAACCAACAAATTGTTTTATAATCTCCTCCTTGATGGAAACATTGGCAACCTAAATCAAAGCCTTAAAATTTAATTTTTGAAAATTTAAAACAAAATAACTTTGTAAGAGCCACTTAGTCAACCTTAAAGTAGAGAAAATCAAGACCATGTAACAAGAGAAAATACAATGAATACAAATACAACCAAACTCCACCTTTCACTAAGATCTAAAGCAAGTTTTGATTTTCAACGAATGCAACTTTGATTTAATTTTTATTTCTCTCTCCCTTTGACAATGGAGACATTAAGAGCAAAAAGAAGAAAAAATGCATGAAATAAAATGTAACTTGCATATTTTTAGTTAATAAGAGCTTTGTGAGTTATCTAAAGGTATCGATATATAAACATAGATTACTTATGTAAAAGCAGGTGTTAGAACTTAGGTAAAACATGCACAAAAGAAGTATGATTCATGACATGTAGTGCAAATTTGTATCACAAGTAAAAAAATTTCAACTTCATTAGCAATTTAAAGTGCAATTGTCATCAATAGAAGTAGTTAAAAAAACATTTAAGCTTATAAATATGCTTTGCCTACTTACTTAAAACAATTAACCCATGTAATTTATGCTAATATTAAGTTTAAGGAAACCTCAGTATATAGCAATTTTAAGCTTATTGTTTTATTTATCTTTTAATTTTTTAACACATGTAGTAGAATACTGATGCTATTCTTAATCTTATCTTTAGCTGATAACACTTTCCTCATTATATGTTGTCGTCTGAATCTCAATCATTACATGCATCAGGAGTTTTCATTATTGGCAATCTCCATGCTACCTTGAGAACCACTCATGCATAAACGCATTCAGTAGTCCGAACAAATGTGAATAAAAGTATCCATGAAACATGTAAGCAAAAATATCACAATTGATACAAAGCTTGAACATAAAAGCATGAGCATTTCGAATGCATATATCATAGTTATTGCAAAAAAAAAGTAAACAAGACATGCACATGAGAAAGATACTCTAAAAAGAGTTAGCTACTAGATCAAGCATTTGCACATTGATTAAGTTTAAATTGATTATGATTTAAGTAAGTTTCAACGTGTTTAATAAATGTGGCAAAGTCATACAACCTACTAAAAAGCACGTAAGCTAGATAGTAAATCAAGCTAAGATAAAAATAACACATGCCTAATATAAAGATAAAAAAGAGATAATAATCAAAGCTAGAGTATATTACAATATAGAAAAGATCCATGGTACACTATAGTACAAATGCAAAAGGAGAACCTCTTAACGCAAGCCATAGGGGTGAATGACCCATAACTCACTTCTCACCATTTCAAAACGAACACGATTAAGTGGTTTTATGAAAATGTCCACAAGCTAACCATCTAATTCAATAAACTCTAGTATAATATTATCTTTCTTAACATTGTCTCAAAGAAAATGATATTGAATTTCAATGTGCTTGGTTCTTGAATGTTGAACCAGATTATTTATAATATTAATGGCACTAGTATTGTCACAAAGTAAAGGAACACGAGAAAAAGATAAGCCATAATCTTTTAAGATAAAAACCATCCAAAGAATTTGGCTGAGCTTTTGCAGCAACATATCAGCCTCAGCTGTAGATTGAGTAGTAGAGGACTATTTACGAGAAGACCAAGAAAGAGGAGAAGTATCTAAGAAATGACAAGTGACAGAAGTACTCTTGCGATCAATCTTACACCTAGCAAAATCAGCATCGGAAAAGGCACAAATCAAAAGAGTAAAGAGCAGGAGTACCAAATACCATATTCAATGGTAAACCTTCTGTAGCGGAGAATACGCTTGATTACTTGATGATGAGAGCTCCTCGGAGATGCCTGAAACCTTACGCATAGGCACACGGAGAAGTGAATGTCTGGCCTTAATGCAGTCAGGTAGAGGAGGGTGCCGATCATGCTTCGATACTCCTATTGGTCAACTGCCTTATCAGAGTCCAATGTTGAGGTAGTGGCCATGAGAGTAGCAATTGACTTGTAGTCATTTATCTTGAACTTGGTCAAAAGATTTTCAGAGTACTTTATTTGATAGATGAAGATGAAGATGCCTTCCTTGGTTTTCTTCTTGATTTGAAGACTAAAAAGGTCAATTCTCCCATCATGCTTATCTTAAATTTCTTGCTCACTGTCTTTGAAAATCTTGCCACAAGAGTATGAGATGAGCCTCCAAAAATGATGTCATCAACATAAATATGAACTAAAAGAAAACCAATGCCATCTCTGAGGATGAAAAGTTTTGTCTATCTTTTCTATTTCAAAACCACTTTGAATCTAAAAGGTTTTCAACCTTGCATAGCAGGCACAAGGAGCTTGTTTTAAACCATGTAAGGTCTTTTCAAATTTGAAAACGTGATTTGGAAACTTAGAATTTCAAAACCAAGGGATGTTTGATATAAACCTCTTCTTTTATAATACCATTTAAAAAGACACTATTTACATCCATGTGGAAGAGTTTGAAACTTTTGAAAGTAGCAAAAGACAAAAGAATTCAGATAGTCTATAATTTAGTAACTAGAGCAAAAATTTCAACAAAATCCAAGCATTCAACTTGGGTGAAACCTTGTACAACTAGCATGGTTTTGTTTCTAACTATAGATTCATCTTCCCCGTGTTTGTTTTTGAAAATCTACTTGGTTCCTATAACATTGTGACCTATGAGATGCTCAACCAGGGTACAAACTTTATTTCTTTCAAAATTTGCCAACTCCTCATTCATGCCATTGATACAGTTCTGATCAGATAATGCATGGCAAATATCTTTGGGCTCAAAAGAAGCAAAAAAATACAGAATGGGCAAGATCATAGAACCGATATCTAGTTACCCTTTCACCTAAGCCACCGATCATCGTATGAGACAGATATTAGTTCTGGATGTGTTAGGGAGTCGTCAGTCTTGAAGATCATTTATCAATCTTCTCAGGTATAGCTGATGAAGATGAAGTAGTTAGAGCTTCTTCTAAAGGCAATATTCACCTTCTAGCAAGGGTCATGTAGCAGTTAGAGGTGGAAGGACGGAATTAGTATCATCCTTATTATACTCCTCCTCCATAAAAATGCTCTCGGTCATATCCATATGAAGCAGTTGTCCTAGACTATCCATCATGACCAAGGTGACAGGCTTACGAGAAGAAATCGTTATCTTACCATGGAGACCAGGTGCACAAACCAAATCTTTAGCAACTTTTAGCTTTGACAATCCCCAAATCAAATCCAGATTATTGATTCAAGACAAATGCTTAAAACCAATGTGACCAAGACGTCGATTCCAAAAGAATATATCTTGATTCCAAAAGAGTCATCAAAGTTTGTAAAGAAAACATGACCAACATAAAAGATGTTGAACACAAGAGACTCAGAAGCATCAAGAACTTGACATTGATTTTTCTTAGAAGTACCTCGAGATACTCATCGCACAACTGTGACATTGAAAGCATGTTGTACCTAAGATTGCTTTCTAATGCCATATCCTTTAGCATAAACTTTTCATTGACCTTGATCGTTCCTTTTCCCATCACACATCCACTTCTTGCATCCCTAAAAGCGATAGTCACATCACCAGATGCATGAGTGAGAGAGCTAAACCACTTAGCTTCACCAGTCATGTGGCACAAGCAACCTGAGTTCACCAGCCATGGTTTACTTCTCCCCACCCTAAAGTCCTACATATAAGACGCAACAAATCCCGATGATTTAGTACTGGAGTTAGTAAGAAAATTTAGGTTTCTAGTACTGAGTCATATGAAAGAGTAAAAGCAACTTTCGAGTTATCAACAGAATAATAAGCATGTTGTTTTGTTCTAACCTTGCCAAGTCATGTCGAGGCTGCACATCTCAACGAAGAAAGCGAGATACACTACTTGAACAACAATGATAAGCAAACTCAAACCTCTAAGAAGCTTTATAGCTATACTACGAGTGGCTCTTAAGGTCCTAAGACATTCTTGACATTCCTTCTTGGCTTTTATCAAGTAAAATCCTACCAAGTGGTCAACATTTCCATAAAATATGTATTCAAACTTAGTTCTCTCGATATGCTTGGTTTTTTCTACAGACTTGGTTGTATCAATAGGCTTGGATTTCTCTATAGGCTTGGTTGTGTCAATAGGCTTAGGTTTTTCTTTAGGCTTTTTTGGTTTAGACTTGCTTAGACATAGGTACTAAAATATATTCTACTATTTTGAGCAAACTAGAGCTAGTATCTCCTATGAAACCAGCTTACTTAAAGACTATGGGTTTTTGAGCTAGCTCTAAAATACCATCTATGGCACCTATTATCTCATGGGTGTATGTCCTCAAGGACTTAGCAAAGTCATATCTTATGCCTTATTTATTTTTCACACTATGTATTGGTTAAGGATCATGTTAGTTTTTTTCTTTTCTTAGGTAAACATGTCTAAAGACTGGTGAAGATATATGTTCTCTTGGGCTAAGGTAGCTCGAGATTTTTTACTTAAGGCATATTCCCTTTTCATACCAGCAAGATCTAGACTAAGAGATATGTATGATATATATGAATCAACACCTTTAGTAGAATTAATAGTAACTTTATCATCTATTAGTTAGATTCTAAGAAAACACGGTTAGAATAGATGGATTGAACAAGTACCTTAGAATCATACATTTCAAGCAAGTTTTTCTTGATTTTAAGCATACTATATTGTTGTTTTATCCCATCAATTTCACTTGTATGCCTAGGATAATTTTCACAATATTTTATCCTATCATGTTTATAAAGACTATTAACATGATCAAACTTTTCTTTCTATTCTTTTAGTTTAAGCTTAAGTAAGCCGAGCTTCAGTTTCATTACATAGAAAGCAAAGCAAGTAGCGCTAGCACTAGTAGGATTCCTAGCTCCTAAAGCACATGAATCAATTATATCCTTGATGAGATGAATCTCAAATAGATATGAAGTACATGGAAGACAAGTATTCTCCTCATAAATCATGGAACCAAGCCTAGCTATTTCTAGTGCCATTCTTTCATTCTTAGATTTTATTTGTCAATTTTAAGCATGGAAGACATATACTTTTTGCTAATTATAATCATTAGATTAACCATCATTTCTCTACTAATATCACCATCATTTGAGTCATCATCAGAACAATAATCATCACATAGAGATTCATCTAGGGAAAGGGTATCATTAGAACATATCTTTGAGTCATCATCATTCTTGAGTCCTATGAGACAAATATCGATAAAGTCATCATTGTTGGTGAGACAGCACATGCTAGAGAAGTCCTTGTCATTTCTCTCTTGATTGTTGTCATTGGTGCCGACGTCGCTTAGCTGGATCTCATCAAATGCCGCCAATACCTTGTGGATCGCCTTCTTCATCAACTCTATATGTCCCTTACATCCTTTGGCCCTTAGACAGCTTGAGAGTCTTGACATCCTTCTTCTTCAAATTTGGACAATTTGCTCGAATGTGGTTAGGCTCTCCATACTCAAAACAAGTGATTTAGTGGTTATTCCTATCTCTCGCATTCTTGTAGACTTTGGAGAACTTTCAAGCAAAAAGAGCAAGATCATATTCAGTTATCTTCTCTAGTTGCTCCTCAGATATTATGTGTAGAGCAGCCAGTGAAAACCACCACACGCAAGTGTTGAGTGAGTAGCAAAAGTGCTAGAAGAGATATCAACTACCAAACCCACTAAGCGTTTGAGGACTTTTCGATGAAGAATATCCATGAGAAGCTTGTACATAGTAAAGTCACTTAAAGGTGCACTCTCTATTATTGATATTGCTCTTATTATTTATGAGAATCTTACCAACCGATCTTAAATTGGAAATAATTTTGTCAAAACGCTTAAAGTAATCATCAATGGACTCTCCAATGTGCATCTTAAATTTCTGGTACTCTTTTTGGAGTTGGCTTTGGCAAACCAATTTGATTTCATTAGTACCTTCATAGAAGTTGCATAAAGTTATCCTAATCTCATGGGCGGACCTTAGGTGTTGTACACAATTAAACTCACCATATCCCAACCAAGCAATCAATGCATTTCATGTACTGAAGTTAACATTAACCTTCTCAAGATTTGCATCGGTGATAGCCGCATCATTGGATAAAATGTAAGGGATTGTTACATTTGTTTCATGCTTTGTACCCTAATGACCTATTCCATTCGAACCTTGTAATAAATAAAATCTACTCTATAAAAAATATACGATTTTACATAGTATCTATAGTGTGATTCGTTGTCATATTTAGATTAGAACAAACTTAATCGAGCTCTGATACCAATTGAAAGACCATAACACAATATAGAGGGGGTTGAATATAGAGCGATTCACTTTGCCTCTAAAATACCAATAAAATATTAATATGATTAAGTTATCACAATCTTAGTTATTAAAAAGCTAAATAAAAAACCACCAATGTTGACCTTAAATAAATAACAATAAGGAAGCTAGATCATCAGGTAGACTCATGTGAATAATAATCATCACTGGTTGAGGATTTTTTAAACTTATCACGAGTCATCAATGCGTATCATAAGAACCAAAATCTCTCATAAGATTTAAGTAAATTACAAGTGGTGTAAAAAGATCTTACTCTTTTAGAGACTTCAACCTCTCAAGGTTTTTGTTCTAGGATAATATAGAGAAGGCAAATCAAGATTCAAAAGAGTTAGAGAAAGAAGAGAAACTCATCACAAGCATATAGATGGAAGGGAGCAATACCCAAAAATTTAAATTATGGAATTTAAATGCGAAATTTAAATTGGATTGATTAAATTAGTTCTAAAATAAACACTATTTCATTGATTGAAATATACTTTGAAAGTTTTCACAAAACTAACAAAACTTTCTCAAGAATTCTAAAAGAACTCTCTAAAAACTCATAACCTCCTCTTATTTTTCTTATACGATTCTCTCTAATTCTCTCTCCAATTTTCTTCAAAGGTGCAAAACATCCCCTTGCATATGACTATTCTTTTATAGCTCAAAAGTGGGTGGAAAACTACTAGACAAAGCATAAAATGTCCATAGGGTAAAATCCTAGCTCAGATGCAAACACAGCCATTAGATCTCAAACTGAAACTCCAGATTACGCCACATAGTCAAACACACACAATGCTATAGAGATGGACCCCTAGACATAGAAACTCTCACCGCCACAACCTCCACGTCCCTCACGTCAATCAAGGAGCGACTCGTGCCCCTAGGAGGGATCTTGTGCGGCCACGCTCCCACATGCTACCTCTTGCTATCAAGCTAGGCCCGCTTGTTGGCTGTCGTCACCATGCACTCCCGTGCTCACACTTGTATACCGACGCCACCTAGGCCACCTTCCTCCACACACCGCTAGGCCAATTTGCTCGCACGTGGGATGTCATCGCCTAGGTCATCTTTGTGTCCGTGTGCTGGCCTTGCGCGCTTTGGGCTTCCGTGCCTCCGCTTGGTTATCGCCGCTCATAGGACTCCACTCCCTGGGCTATTGCCATTGTTGGACTGAAGCCACCGTGGACTGATGTTGTTGCTTCTTGGGCTATCGTGGGCCGTCTCTATCTCTTTTCTTTTTTTTCTTTTCGATTTTTTTTCACAGATTTTTGACGCTGGCACGCTTAACCTTATGAAGTTCGTTAAGAAGACCTCTCCATACATTATCTATCCACCATATGTCATATTATATTCAATCTTGTCATCCGATATTTTTATCACTCCAAACCTCAATTTATCTATGTTCTAATCCTGAACCGCCATTGACTAAAGTTAACCTCTATGAATATGCACACATAGAAACCAAACAAAACAATATAATTTGACCAATATTAATCGAACACACTCACACCGACAACCACCAAATCTTTAAACTAAATCATTTTTATTTTTTTATCACAAATATATATAACCACCCATAGTTTTACAGTACTGTGCAATGTGTCAGTGGCACGATGAATCCACTATATAATTGTGATTGTCAGATGTTTCCAATGCTCAGCTGTGTCCTTGTTATAAGAAATTTCAGAGTGGTACAATTGGCGGTAAAAAACTGCCTTTTGCAATGTCCAATTTTTCAGGTTGTGTGCTTCCAACAATTCAGTAGCACGACCAAGTTTATCACTGGAACAGTTTGAGCCGGGACCTTTTCTATCCATTTTTTCGAGATTCTTCAGCTCCATCGTTTACTTCACGGATGCTTTTATACGTGGCCAAATAGGCTAGCCGGGCCAGAACGCCTGGGGCACGCTCCGATACGACTTACGCTGGCACGTATATTAAGACATGGCACTGTAGCGGATAGTGCTGTGCTGTCTTATGTACCAACTGCTCGGCCTAACCACGGAGGCGTCAGGCCGTTCCGTTCTAGTTCGACCTAAATGTGGCACGTGGAACGATGGTGGCTCGGCAGCACAGCGTGGCCCGAACAGCCTTTTCGATAGGGAAAAATAGAAAATTAGAATATATATATATATATAAATATAATTTTTGGGATTTCTTTGATATCATAAGACAACACGAGATAAAATGTTTAGATGAGTCAAAATGTTGGGATAGACATAGAAAAAAAATATTTTTTTTGAGATTTCTTTGATATTTTTTTAGATTTATTTTTAGCTCCAATGGCTAATTTTTAGTTTTTAGCCATTGAAGTAGTCGTTACTAGGTAACCGTTGTAATTACGCAGGCGCGGCCAAATCAGACGTCAACACATGGCGGGGTGGGAGGCACAGGCGTGAACAGCAATCGTGCCGCACGCCAGCCCGGGGTGACGGGGCAAGCATAGCATGGTCTAGAGGGCCGTGCTGGCACGGTCCATAGACATTATCCAATTAGGACGGTCCATTTAGCCGTAGATGGTTTTACACTCACCGCCGAACATTCTCCATTTCACCTTCTTTATCATGTCTACTATGATCCACCTGCAAGCGAAAGACGTTGAACTGCAACTCTCCAAAAAAAATGTCCATGTCCATGTAAATAAATGTGAATGAATTATGAAAACATATTATCTGACTTCTGCTTTGTTGAAATCTAACTTTACAGAGCTGATACAGAAAGCATATTCGACATATTCAGGCAGGGCAGTTTTTTTTTTTTTGCGTACGTCATATGGATCATTGCCACATGGACTAACCGGTGACAGCGCCACCATTCAGGGTTCAGAAATCTTTTCCAGGATTTCAGAGCTTTTGATCGGTTCGTCTCTTGTAGTACTCAACGTCAGTGTCTTCAGAGACTTGGAGCCAATTGACCTTCCCTGTAATGCAATGGGGCGTGATATTGCCACCCTTTGGGCATTTTCTTCATATTGACACATCAGCATGATGCACTGCAGATGCCAGTGCATACATACAACTCCGAGCTAGAACTCATTTCTGAAATACATTTGAATTTAGAGTTTTGTGTATGATTTGATCAAGTGTTCAATTGGTCTGTTCGTTTGTCTTAGAAAATATTGTGCAAATATTGCTAGGTGATAGACTGGTGGGAGTTCAGAGATGTGAATCGTGCAGAGCTTATCTTTGATCATCTTCATTTCCGAGATATTTACACCAAATCGAGAAGAAACACGCTGCCTATTTAAACATCTCCTCGTGACAAAAATTAAACAAACATAGAACTCTTTCCAAAAAGAAAGAAAATTTGCACGTAATCCTATCCTTACGCAGCAATATACAAACCGAAAAAAACACTAGTCTGTCCACAATTTCCCCCCTTTTTTCAGATAGATGTCAGCGTCGGCGTCTCCGATGACGAGAACGGCTCCGTCTCATCCGTGGTGCTGAACGATCTCATGTTGGAGGGCCGTGTCTCGTGCTCCTTCTGCTGGCTGCTGCTGACTTTGAGGTCGGCGAAGTCGGTGATCATGGCTGGCCTGGTGATCTTGTGCACCGAGAAGTTATTCTCCCCGGTGAGCATCCTGACGATGGTGCTCATGTTGGGGCGGCGCGCCATTGCGCCCTGCGTGCATAGCAGGCCGATCTTCAGGAACCTGCATGCCTCGTCGACGTTCAGGTCATCTCCCAGATCAGCATCAATGATCTCATCCAGGCGCCCTTGCTCATAGCGTACCCATGTCTGCAGGTTTTGTCACATTCAGTAACGTTGCTTGTATGGTGGATTTGGTGAATATCTGATTCAGTTGATTCTATAAAAAAAAATGAGTTCATTTTGTTAGCTACGGACTGATGATGGGAGCTTACCCGTTCGAGGAGAAATTGGTCTTCATAAGGCAATCTTGTGTTGGTGTTGCATCTGCCACTAACAATTTCCAGTAGAAGAACACCAAAGCTATAGATATCGGATTTCTTTGTCACTTGACCTCGGATAGCGTACTCAGGTGCCAGGTATCCTCTGAACAGAAGTGAATTTCAAGTCAGAATGAAAGAATTTTCATATGTGAAACAAGTAACATAAATTTGGTTTTGGTTATGCTTACAATGTGCCTGCAACTCGGGTGCTCACATGAGTTGCATTGGGTGGAAGGAGACGTGCCAATCCAAAATCAGAAATTTTCGGTGTCAGGTCCTTGTCGAGAAGAATGTTGCTCGCCTTGATGTCGCGGTGGATAATGGGAGGACGAATTTCCTCATGGAGAAATGCAATTCCGCGAGCGACACCCACGGCAATTTTGACACGGGTCCTCCAATCGAATCGGATGTTGCTACACCTAGACCCTGCAATATCACAACCAGAATATCCATAAGTATGATAGCCAAAGAAGGAGTTGATGAAGGAAATAAAATAATGTGTTACTTGCTTAAAAACAATAATGTGTTACCTAGTAATGTCTGTGCAAGACTGTTGTTCTCGAGATAATTGTAAACAAGGATCCTATGAGACCCTTCAGCACAGCAACCAATAAGCGTGACGAGGTTTTCATGCTTGATGTCAGAAATTGCTGTAAGTTCAGTCAAGAACTCTCGGACACCTTGCCTTGAAGTAGCAGATAGCACCTTTACAGCAACTGTTGTTCCATCTCTAAGCACTCCCTGATTAAACAAAATGAAATGTAATATGAATTTTTGGGCACTATGGGCATGAGACATTGATGGGGTGAACAAAATGTCAGGCATATTTACCCTGAACACAGAACCAAAACCACCCTCTCCAATCTTATTTGCTCCACTAAAATAGTGAGTAGCCTTTCTCAACTCACTGTAAGAAAAGATCTTCACTCTATGTTCACCTGGAACAAATAAACTCAAGAGTGTAAGAGCAATGAGTTGTTTGAAGAGTAGAGGAATGATATATGCTAATATATGCAAATGCTGCTCACCATCATCGCCATCAACAGCTTGAGTCTTTCTAAACATAAAGCAACAATCCATCTGAAATGAAATGGTAGAGATGCCTACAGGCCACAGAGAAGCAACAAACTGGATCAAAATATCTGCAGAACGAAGGTAAATAGCCATCAGAACAACTATAAATTCATATTGCAACTATACACTAACGCAAAATGAGGCGTACAAGTTAATGACCCCAGATGACAATTATTGTATAAACAGCAATTTGCAAATCGATAACCACCAACTGCACTGAAACTACATCTTTGCTTGTTTGATTATTGGTACCCCCTCTTTAAGGGAAAAACTGAATCATTGTATTGTTACCCAACCATGTCTTCGACTAATGGCTCAAGTTACAATCAAAAAGTCTACATTCAGTACGATAGGAAGATATAAAAATGTGAAACCAGCAAAGAAAGAAGATGTAATGAGACTTAAACAAAGTCAAGGCAGAGGTCATCCAGCCCATTTGCTCAGCAATTTGAAGAAATGAAACATCGGCTGTCACAAGCAACCGTAGTCCTGTCTTTCTAAAGGAATAGAGCCTGACAGAACCAACGGACCAATTATCCCCGTTGAGTGGAATTTTTGCAATAACTGAGGCCGTTAAAATTAAACTTCGATCCAGACAGAGCTGAGGCATGTTAATTGCTAGTAATATCTATCTATAATCATTAATCAATTCCATGCTCTGAAAAATATCCAGGCACACGAGCTGAATTGAACACCAACTAATCATGGGTTTATCGTACAAGAAAGTAAAAAAAAATCTGCATCTTTTAGTACGCCGATGAATAACTAGCATTTCCTTCAAGCCAGGAACACCTCATAGTCAATTCCTTGTAGCTTTGCTTAACCAAATCGGATTTGCAGCTACAGAAACCAATCTTGCATGAATGGCAGCGCTGAAAATGAGATGATGCATCACAAACACAAGAAAAGGTATTCCCTTTGCACTTCCCCTTGATCTGAACAAGCATCATATCCATGGAACTCAATTTTTACAGAATGGGAGGAAATCACTCCCGAAAAGGGGCAATCAATCCCCAATCTAAGCAAGAGAGAGAGGCACAGACAGACAGAACAAACTTCGGACTATTAAGAAGAAGCAAATGTAAAATCCTAACCAACCAGTGAGGGAGTTATTGGTTCTCCTCAATCAAGCACCCCCAAGAAACCAAACCAACCAACAACTCCAAACCGGAGCAATAAAAAAAGAACTACACAACCAAGCAGCAAGAGCGCAAGAATCACCTGCAGGTCGCGACCGGCAGTGAGCAAGCAAGCAAAGCAGCGACACGCCGACCAACCAACCAGTGGAGTGAGCGACGGGCCCGGGAGAGGAGCTAGGAGAGCACGAGGAGGAGGCGCTGGTGGGAAGGGGCGTGGTTTAAGAGCAGCGCGGTGGTGGAGGGGTAGGCGGAGGGAGCGCTGCGCGGCGTGGGGAGGAAGAAGAAGGTGGCGAGAAGGAGAGCTCCGGGTCGTTGACTTCTCCCTCCTCCGATATTTCCCTCTCTGTTTTTTTTTTTTTTTGCTCTTTTCGTTTCCTCTCGTGCGGTGGTTTGAGCAAACGTGGGAGGATGAGTCAGTTAAATACTTGGGATTTGGAGGCGGGAGTGGAGCCGAGGCCGAGCCGACGAATTTTTCCCGCGTGTACGCCGACGTAAGCCGCAGCAGCAGCGCGGAAGCAGCCAGGACCGGGTCGAGTGGTCGCAGCTCGCTCCCCGTGACCACGTCCGCTTCCACGTGGCCCACTAATCAGAAGGCTAACCATATGGCTATAGGCATACTCAGCGGCACGTTTTTTAAGTTTTTAAATAGTATGTTTTATAATATATATATATAAGTTTTTTATTTAACCTTTTAAGCATTTTTTAACTTTATAGTGCCTGATTTAATCAGTCGTTTTTATCTTAAATAGCGGTCATAAAACCAAATAATTTAGAAAATATAAAAATCTTATGAGAAAAAAAACGTCACCTTGGTTGACTAATCCCTTGTTTAATCGTGCATTAACCAGCACATGATAGTACGTTTCGCGGGTAATTAGGACATGAATTACCGGTGGGATAATGCGTGCGTGCCGATCGGTTTAGCTTTGCCGGCTCCGCGGGGCGAGGAGAGTGCGATGTGGTCTTAATTTGAGTGCAGTGATGGATCAGTCATGCGCTATTGCCGTGCAAAGTAGTTAAAAAGGCACAACACGTGATTAGGAGTAGCATACGCCGCGTACCTAGTCATCAGTTTATTTGTTCTACTCTGCTCGCGTATTTATGGTGGAGCTGTGCCCAATGCCTACTCTGAATATATAGAGCTCCCGACATTAGTCCAAATTCAGACGGTTGGGATGTAAAGCCTGAAAGATTAACCAACTAAACCATGCTTATACTGTTTCTTAGTGCCCCATCGCAGTCGACATATTATATACTGCCGAGTACTGGCCAGCAAATTAAATCCACACAAAACACGGAGTGACAAACATTAAAAAAAAAGGGAGCACAGATCATATCACAGAAGCAGCTTTGTTGTCAGTGTGTGGGTCAAAAGCGAGCAGGCCGGTCTTTGGAATAACGTGTACGTGCACGGCGTACACGGTCGATCGACGGCGCACGAATGTCCCCCCGGCCGCCCACGCACGTGCGTTTGCGTGCCGCCGTGGGGCGTTTGGTGGTCACGTATATATGTGTATATATATATATATGAAACTGTCACGTTGAAATATGGAGTGGTTCTGTCACACAGGTGCGCGTACGGCCGGGTAGGAAGGAAAACGAAATGGAAGCTCTCCTGACGAGGCGATGAATTATAGGGCGTGCCAAATAAGGATTGTTTCTAGTGTAAAGCCAAACCGGATTAGTGGTGCCACGGTTTATCATTCATAGGAACACCGTTTCAACTTTTTGTTTTTTTCAAGTGTGACAAATTAAGTTCTATCTTTACGAAACTCATGAGGAAACTGACACGACAGTTATACTCACGGATCAACGCACGTCGTTGAACGCCCCAGCCCGATCTCTTTATTCCTAACACCAAACCAGATAGCTTTGAACACCGATTGGATTGATTGTTTTTTTTAAACATATGGCTTTTCCAGAACTTTGGTCAAGGCACTTGATTTTAACGAGGCGCGCGTCTCGGCGTTTCCCTTCCACACATGACACAATCAAGGTGTCAAGAATCCAAGCCAACCGCGCGTGCGGTCCTCGGTACGTGAGACGTCCGCACGTGAGTAGCGGAAAAATACCGACTTGCCGGCGCGCGACCGGCTGGGTTGCGTTGCGTCGCCGCAGTGGTTTCGTCACCAGGTGCACACGGGTGATTGGATAACGAGATTGGGAACTCGTGACAGCATACAACCAAAAGTTCCTTTCAGGTGCGACAGTCTGACAGAGTTCTGCCTTCACGAAACTCATGACAAAATTAACATGACAGACTTGTTGTTATACACGAAAGCCCAATCTCTCCATTAGGAATGAACACCAAAATAGGGAGTAGCTTTGAGCACGGAGAGCCCGTTCGATTTTATTTTTTTAGCATATCATTCCCATAAATTTGGTCAAGGTACTCGTTTTGCGGATTATATATTGTTCTGTTTAAATAATACTCCTAGTCCTTTTCCTAACTCGTGCATGTTTTCAACATGTTCAGATTAAATCAGCACTCGGGCAGCATTAAACTAGCTCCGATTATTCTACAGTCAACTCGGCATGAAAGACCGTTTGTCGTCGCAGTAATTAACAGATTTTTGAAACAGCGAGATCTTCGTGTGAGACGCGTGAAATCAATCAAGATGTCGGAGTGGGTGGTTTTAGGAGTTGAAATCTAGCTAAGCACATCGTATAAAGGTAGAGTTCAATCCACATCAACACGAAAGCGATCTAAACAACGGTGGCAAAATCTCGGAAGAAACAGATTACTAACCACCTGCCAAACGAGCCAAGCTAAACTGGGATCGGCTGTGCACGCAGCCTGCTTGGTGCTGATTGGTGAACGATAGAGAAAATCCCCAACCATCTCGACGTCTCCACCGGTTCACCGCATCAGTGAAAAACGGGTGTCGAACGGACAGGGGTATCGCTATATGATTAAGCGTAGTACGGTCGATTATTCAAAATTATACGGAAAAGTTGTTGTTCACAAAATAAATATATATACTCATTCGTTTTAAAATACAAGGCATGTTAGCTTTTTTTACATGTCTTTCAATCCTATTTTTTATTATTAATATTTTTTAATTCATTTTATTTTTAATAGATAATACCATTGATTATATGTTTTTATCATTCGTCTCATTTAAAATAATTACATAATATTTATTTATTTATTTATTTTATTATGATTGGACTTATTATTTAAGTTACTTTAAGTATGATTTAGATCAAATGTATATCTAAAAGTCAACGATATTATCTATTAAAAACTATAATACATTGTTAACAACTATAAAATCAATATCATATAAAAATATTATAAAATATAAATACAATGGTACAATATGTATGGCTCAAAACACATATATATTGTTTGCTCAATTATTATTCAGTTTTTAAATATTGATTTTGTGATAAAAAGAATGTCTTATATTTTATTTTAGAATGGAGGGAGTATTTGTTGAGTTTTTCAATGTTACTGATATTTAAATACACACTATATCATTAGTACTCAACCAAGGATAATTTCAATACTGAAGAAAGCAGGACTAAATGTAAGTACACAAAATGCTCCACAACCCACCAGCCCTAGGATGATTAATCGCTGATCGGCCAACTAATACTACTGATGAGCCATTTTGACGCTCAAACAACAAAATCCCGTTCCGAACTGGCCATACGGATGGGTTTCTGCCGACTCGGACAGCTTTTTCTACATTGCACCGCACATCACGCCGCCACACACAGCCGGTCTGCCGCTTCACCTCAATTGCTCGATGGAACGCAGCGGCGGACGATGTTGCCCATCGCCCGCAGGCAGCTCCCCTTCTCCCTCCACCGTGAATGACCGGCTGACCACCCCTCCACCTTAAGTCGCCGACTCACTACAGAATTGTAGCTGCCGTCATTGTGGGAAGATGACGAGCTGATGAGCTGGCATTACGATCCCTCTCTATCAAGCGAAGCATCGTGACAAATTCACTAATGATTATCTAATCATACTGGCTCACATGCCTATGCCACAACCTAAGAAGCTCTCATATGGTGCCATGTTGACATAGGTCTAGAAAAGACACGTGAGCCATGTGCACAGCCCGATCGGTACGCGTGGCTCGTGTAGTTTGAAAGGAGGTAGCGGTAGGCGTAGGCGTGGGTGACGTGTGGCATGGTTGCTCAGGAGGAGCATTGGGTGGGCTAAAATGGGATCATGGGAGGCGCACTGGCATGGGTGGGTGTTGTTGCGTGGCGCATCGAGTGGCGCATCGGGTGGGAGAGAGGGCTAAAAAACCGAAATGTAGGGAAAAAAAGAGAATAAGAGAAGGGAAAATAGAAAAAATAAAAAAAAGGAACATATTGGAGAAAGAAAGAAATAAAGGAAATAAATGTGAGGGAAAATAAAAAAGAAAAATTTTTGAGGAAAAAAGAGCAATGATATATTTATATTATATGTCTATTAATATAAAACTCTGTAATATAAAAACTCATAATTTAGAAAATCTAAAACTCAAATATTTAAAAGTGACTAATTTAGTTTACCTGGTATTGGTATAGATAAAAGTTCTTAAACTAAGCAAGCAAATCCGGGTTTTTCATGGTGTGTTATCTATAGTCTTTTGCTAGCTCTTAGCCTTTAACAGCAAGTAGCATTTTTAACACCTCGTTGGGCAAATTTGTTCTTCTGTTGTCAATAATTAGTTCATAAATATTAAAGTCCAATCCGGAGGATATTGTAGATATATGCGCCGTCAATATATCTTGTGCTATTTTTGAGAGCACATGATATGCCATTTTGTGATTACTCCATCATTCGAGTACGTTAAAATCTTGTGTTTCGTCTTCATGGTTGACTAAGTCGCTATCCAAGTAGGTGGACAATTCTTCAACGCCTTAAAGTAGGTGGACAATTCTTCAACGCCTTAAAAAGTGGCAACAATACTTGAGGCGAACCAACTCACACCGCTAGAAGAGAAACCACAAAAAATTCAACCCCATTGTAAATTCTTCTTGATATAGGTTTAGATAGGGTCTTTGTAAACAAACTCCCTAAAATTTATTGGGATACTTTTGAAATATCTCATATAATTTAGTCTTAATATCAAAAAAATGGTTTGAATAATCTAAATTCATTGCATATCTAATAAGTGACAACAAATTGAGGAATCCACAATTTGACCATATGGTCAAGAATAAATACAAAAGCATATAACATGGGGATTTTCTTATAGTATTTAAGATATTTTTTTCATATGAAATAGCGGTACTCATAAAAAAGGGTCATTTTCGTATTATCGCAATAAAGCGGCAATGTCTAAAATTTTATATAAAATTAAATTAGCTGTTGGAATAACAATTGAATTATAAAATATTTTTAGAAATAAAAAAAACTTGTCAACAACATACCAACTCTACTCAATCAACAACATACCAACTCTACTCAATCAATATCGGATTGTTACCAGGAAGTACAGCCGTTAGTTGTATTTAAAAAAAACAGTATGTAAATTTTTGTAAGATATGCTTCAGATATGTTGCATTCCACCGATGCTCTGCCACCTTATTAAACTTACATGGACGCTTATCATATGTGATTCAGTATGTTTTGAATTGTGCCTTCGTATATGAGAATTATTTATCTATAATATTGCTCCACAGACAATATTAATGGATGCATTTACTTTCTTAAACTCAGTTAAACTCAGTTTTAACTATGATATTAAATGATTCAGCATAAATGCCAAATAATGGTTGAGAATTTCAATGGTCTTAGATTTTGCAGTTGCATTATCTAATATTACTACAAAAATTTTATTTTAATCCTTAACAACTTAGAAATTCTTTCTACAATATTTTTAGTGTTATGTAAAACATCAATTAATTTTAATGCTATAATTCTACCAATCATCATCAATATAATGAGCAACTACACTAATATAGTCTAGCCCTACCACCCCAATGTGATACTAACCGAAAAGATGCATGTGATAAATATTTCCTTCAATGCGTCATTACCTTGCATATAAACCTTTTTTAAATCACGAGTCATTTTCTGTCTACTAATAGATTGAAATATAGGATTATGATAAGTTTTAATAGAATTATAGTTTAAGGGTAAATATTGTCTAAGCAATTAAACGAGTTAGAGAATCTTATGCTACTTAAGAATCATACTCCTATGTATGTACCGTATGTACCGTTCTGTCAGGATTTAGTAGTAGTTATTGTTGGTGTAGTTGGATTCCTTATTTTTTTAGCACAAGCCTTAGCATTCCGCCTCAAGTGCCTTATTCTATCAGAAGATTTTTCAAATAATTTATATCTACATATTCTACATCTTGCAAAAGTTACCTCCTTTCCATAAGGTCCAACCTTCTTTATCTCATCAAAATATTGCCAAACATAAGAATTTCTTGATCTCTTTTAGCCTATGTTTGTCGATGCATTCCCGCTCATAATTCATGATCCTTCTAAAATTGTAGATATGTCTTCATGCCACTGATAGTGTTGGTGTTGTCCCGATGACATCTTGCTCGGTATTTAGGTATGGCAACGACATGAAGTTTGGATTGTAGTCGCTTAGATTAAGGGCGGGTAGTTTAGATCATCTATTCTGAACTATTAAAATTACATGATGTAATTTTTAGAAATGTATTTATCTAAGAATAAACAATTGATAAAGAAAAACACAATCTATTGAATATTGCTTACCTCACCGGCTTTGGCTCAGCCTTAGGTTTATAAGAGTAGAGGCCTTGCCTTTTTTTTTGATTTTTGACAAAATTTGGAGGTTTTTTTTTCAAAATCAAAAATTCAAACTAGATCATAACAAAGCACAAGAGAGCACAGGATAGGAGGTTTGTATGAACCAGGATGTTAGAGTGGCTGGACTATTTATAGAATTTTTTTTTCATATTTTAAAATATTTTTTTAGAATTTTTAAGCTCTAACGACTATTTTTTTTAATAGCAATTGAACTTAGATAACATGTGGTGCGACATGATTGGACATAAAATCTGAACCGTGTCGTACCCTATATGTCATGCCGTGCTTGACCCGATAGGTTAACCGGGCCATGGTGTGCCCCCATGTGCCCACCGAGCCGGTTTCCATCCTAACGTGTCACGTCCTCGATCTAGGCATAGTGCATCCGGATGGGACATATCGGCATGGCCCAACTGCTGTTGTGCATGGACCGTGCCAAGCCTGCTATTATTCACATATATCCGGACCTTTACGTTGAGATCAGCCCATTTGGCCATCACTACAATCCACGACCTAATAGAAGATCGGATCGGCATCCGATAAGGAGAGGCAAGCACCCGACTAGTCCACAAAGCCTGGTTTGGTTGGTTCTTCTCTTTTCCCCTGAACAGAGTTTGGAACTTTGTATCCTTCGCCGATGGACGAAACCCTAGCAGTCTAATCTGCCGCCGCCGGCTAGGCAACCGCGGCGGAGTCGGCGCAGGAAACGCAGCAAGAGACGCTCGAGGAGGTGCCCTCGAGGCATAGGTTAGTTGTGTCTTTTGCCCCTGTACCCCGATACCTTCTGCTGCTGTGTGTTATGTGGATTGGGTGAGATTTGCCTTACTCTTGTTGTTGATTATTATTAAGTGTGCGTTCTCGGTTCCAGTTTCGCGTTAGGTGGTAAGGTTTTGTTTTTTTTTAGGTTTGGATTATGCTGGACTGTAAAAAGATTGGAATTTTCCTTTGTTCCTCAGGTTCTTGTTCATGATTTCGATCGGCATCTTAGATTTGTGTTAACGGCTTATGCTTGGAATCTTAATAGTTAGAAAATATGCATTTCGGTTCGTAGTACATAGGTTTGGCAGTGAGCATGTTAGTGTTTCTGCCATCCACATAATTGTTTTTCCCTCCAAATATCCAATTAGTGCATATTGCATTTTCCTGTAAAGTGGCGTTATTCGGGGAAGCTACTTAGATTAACATGGGTTCAAATTGGATTTCTATCGGACTGCTGAATAGAAATTCGAGTCCACACGAGTAAAACTACTCAACTCCGTGACAGTGGATACACGTTAACAAAGAAGAGGAACAAAAACTAGTCAATAGTTATTTGTGATATTATGCTCGTTTTATTGCACACGCTGCAGTGCCAGGGTTGCTTCTGCTTGGTTGAGTTATCTCCACAACACACGATTCTTGGACAGCGTAACCTTAAGTACTATATTGGAATACATTAGTTAAGTTCCATGCACATTGTAATTTTCAGCTACAACCAGTTTATAGGTATTTGCAATAGTTGCTTACAAATTACAGATGTTCATTTAAAGGACAAAAAATGTTACTCAAGAGCATACCCTTTTTCTTAAAAAAAGAATGCGAATCATTACTTGCTTTGTTCAGTGAGAAGCACACACATCCATTAATTTTCTTTTCCTGTTGACTTGATGACTTCACAAATGGACTGGATCCTTTTTAGTTATATGACATGGTTTCTAAAAGGATGAGGTGCTCTTTGTATTAAACAGGAAAGAGAAATCCAAACTCCAGGATAAGGAAACCAGCCTCAAGAAAGCAGCCGCTGAAGGCAGCAAAGCTGAGCAGAAGTCCAAGAAAAAGCAGGTAGAGGAGGAGATATCATGCCTCTCAGTTGAGTTAGAGGCGAAACATGTTGCAGAGCTTGCTACTTTTGGGTACAAATCCTCAGGCTGCTCGGAAAAGGGGAACATTGATACCTTAGTAAAGGCTATAGCTGGTGTTTCTGTGACCAGTAATGCGGATTCTGCAAAGCCTAGCAAGGGTGCACAGCATCAAGAGAAGAAGGCAAAGGAAGAGGCTGCTAGAGAGCAGCGAATTCAAGAAGAACAAAACAATCTTGTTAGTAACCGCATGATAGAAAATGAGAAACTTGAGAAGAAGCTGAAGCCCTTGGGACTGATCATTCAGGATATAAAGCCAGATGGGCACTGCCTGTACCGTGCTGTTGAGAACCAGCTGTCACTTTATCCCAGAGGCACTACACAGTACAATTACCAGGAGCTACGGCAAATGACTGCCAATTATATGAAAGAGCATGCTGAAGACTTTCTCCCATTTTTCCTATCAGAGGGCAAGATCGAGTCTGGACCAGACCCCTTGGAGAGCTTCAAGAGGTACTGTGAGGAGGTTGAGTCAACTGCTGCTTGGGGTGGGCAACTTGAGCTTGGTGCTCTAACCCACTGCCTAAGGAAGCACATTGTCGTGTACTCAGGCTCATTTCCAGACGTGGAAATGGGCAAAGAATACAAATTGGAATCAGGTGGCACAGATGGCCCTATCATCAGGCTGTCTTATCACAGACACGCCTATGGTCTTGGCGAGCACTGCAACTCAGTGATTCCTGCTTAGTTATCTAAGAAAATGAAATTTAACAGTCTTGGTCTCAGTATGATATTTTTTCCAATGATAACTGTCTCTGAACACAATAGATGACTTTGTTTACAGTTGCTGTTGTGTTTCCATCTTCTCATCAGTCAATGATGGCTGAGTACTTGAGTGTACCAAAATTTTACCTGGGAATTTATTTCCCAAACAGTTTTGCTTGTAAAACTGAAGTATCTCTCATTATCTTGTTTCCAGTTGAGGCTGTTTTATCACTACTAATTTCATCGAGCTATAATTTGTTACTATAATTCACTGCACGAATTTCTCTTATACTCCTGTGGATGAACTCGTTCCTCTTTTCCTGGTGGCTTTCAAAATTTTGACTGTTTTTCCACTCCTGTTTGATTCGGTGCAATAAGAGATGTAAACCTGTTACTTGATGTATTGCTGTACCAGTGGCGGTCAGTGATCTCTGATTGACACTGTACGCTTGTAAACCTGTTAGTTGATGTATTGTTGTAGCAATCAGTGAGTACTGGTTCACTGTAGGTTACATAGGGCGATCCAAGTCAGCTAGTAATACCACACAGTTTGCATCCATCCATACCTGACAGTTTTCTGAAATTGCATAGCTTCTGATCCTGAATCTTGACAAATCATCTGAGGGCCAACTGAAATTGCATAGCTTCTGATCCTGAGAATCTTGACTTTCATCTGAGGGCTCTCATGTATATAAGGTAAATACAGAAATGCTGTACAATTTCGTAGCTGCTCTACCTCAAAACCGAATTTGGTTTCAAATTTCTGTCATTTTTCATCTGCAGCTCCCATGGTTTGGATGGTTTGCAAATCAGTTCAGAATCTGCATTGAAGACGCATGTGATGCACGCGCGATTGCGGGAGAGAGACCAGCAAGCAACCCTTTGCCGTCCCCAGTGGTCCCAGCTGAGTTCAGCGTACTCGCAAATTCTCCCAGACAAAGCTTGCAACCTGGATCTATGTAAGCTGGACAGGAGCAGCAGCATCACATGTCAGCGCTTGGCTTGGCACTGAATTTTGTGGTCGCCGTCGTCGCGGCATTTTGGGTGGAATCTGGTCGCCGTCGTCTCGTCATCACAGGGCTACCAGTAATGCAAGAACACAGAGATAGTACAGGTGCAGTAAGTGCAATGGTGAAATCTGTCCAAGCTCTGCCTTTTGCCATTTACAAACTACGAGCATTAATCTGGAACGATAATGGCAGATTCTGAATATATTATCTGGTACATCAGAAATTAAGAATACAACATGGGCTCTTGCAACTTTGCAGGGGCATAATTGAGGAAGTAAATTCTTGTACCCAGATGGTCCTTCAAAATATTCTTGTGGCCAAATAAACGAAGCCGAAATAAAGTGAAAGATCTCTGCTAGAATGTAGAGGGGCATGTAACAATGTTTCTAGTATCCAAAAAATATTAATGGGATAGTTTTACATGAGATACAAATACCATATCAAAAGCCTCATAACATTTGATATAAAGAAACTCCTTATGTGGCATTTGACATAAAGAAACCAAATCCCATATGATACTAAGTTGAAAGAGATAATTATATTATCACTTATCAGTATGATTTATACAGGTCACACAGGTCGACCTACCAATTAAACAAATAGCATGGTACAGCAGGATGTCAAGGAAAAACTTGACACTTCCATTCTTTTTTTTTGTTTGGCAATCTACAAAAATCCTATTATTCTACACTTGTTGAACAGGACACACAAAAAATCAGAAGAAACTGGCACAGCTAAGAACCTACCTGAACAATATCACACAATTTTTATAACAAGACCATCACTACAATTCAATCAAGATATTTCAGTGGGTTATCAGATGTCAGAAACCCTCAATGTGTCTGGATCTTCTCTTATGCTAGATGGCTTTGAGTTATGTTCCTCTTCTCCCTCTCTGATGTGAGGCAGGCTAAAGGACATATCGGCAAATCCCAGTTCACTGCTTCCAAATGATTCACAGTCCACATTACGTTTGTAAGCTTCATGGAGCTGCAGCACATATTCCAGGTGCCACAGGACCTCACCCATTGATGGCCTGCTTCTCCCATCATCAGCAAGGCACTTCTCCGCAATTTCACCAAACTTCTTCAAGGATTCTGATGAAAAGTCACCATCCAGCTGTGGATCCACTATTGCTTCCAGTGAACGCTGGCGCTGCCATCTCATCGCCCATTCTGCCAAGTTGATTTGATCCTTTGGCAATGTGGGATCTATAACTGGTCTGCCACAAGCGACTTCAAAGAGCACCACACCAAAAGAATAGACATCAGATTTTTGCGTGAGTTGCTGCCTCCGGAAGTACTCAGGATCAAGATACCCAAAGCTTCCCTTGACTGCTGTACTAACATGGGTCTGGTCCAGTGTAGGCCCAGTTTTAGACAGACCAAAATCTGCTATCTTTGCAACAAAATTCTCATCCAACAAGATGTTTGTAGTCTTCACATCCCTATGAATTATACCTCGGTCTGCTCCAGTGTGGAGGTAGTGAAGCCCACGAGCTGCGCCAATGCAGGCATCAACACGTTGCTTCCATGTTAGAGGTGGGAGGCCACTTCCATAAAGATGGCTTCGCAATGTCCCTTTGGCCATGTATTCGTAGACTAGAATCATCTCCTTCTGCTCTTCGCAATAGCCAATCATTGCAACAAGATGCCGGTGCCTAAGCTTGGAGAACATCTCAATTTCTGTTTCAAATTCTTTCAAGCCCTGGCCACATAATGGATTTGCACGCTTGATTGCTACTGTAGTACCCTCATCAACCTTGCCCTTGTAAACCTTGCCAAAACCACCAGTACCAATAAGCAAAGCCTCATCAAAGTTCTTTGTGGCCGTCCTTATCTCTGCAATGCTGAATCTTCTGCCCATTCTATGGCCAATTGAAGATGAAATGCGTCTCAAGGGTGATTTACCAGCTGCATGGGCATCTGTGGTGCTTTTCATATCCTCATGGAGGACAAGTGGGTGCCAACCGGGAGGGGCCTCCTTCTCATCAGCTTTTCGTTTCCTTCTTACATAGCACCATGCGAATAGAACAAGACCTGTCAGTGTCACAAAAGAAGCAGAGCCAATACCGACTTCTTCCCATAAATTTTTCCTGTTTCTATCCTTGGAAATGCCCCTTTGGTTACCCATGTCAATATGGCCAATAATATAAGCGAGGTTGCCATTCCTACTGAGCTTGAATATCTCTAAACCACTCAGAAGTGCATCAGAGCCTGAAGCACTGGTCATGGAGTCAGGGCCTAGCTGAAGCCAAAGTGAGTCTACCTGCTGCGGCAAGTTGTCAAAATAGTCTTCATGATATGCCTTGTTAATACCCCCTGCCCTGACATACACATCATAGTCCTCAGAAGCTGTCTTGTTGTTGATGTAGATCTTGAAGACCCTTTGGTTGGGCTTGTCAAAGACAAGCTCACAGAAATGAAGGCGGACCAAGTAATCAAAGTTGGGGTGGACATAAAATCTCCATGACATGTTGAACCGCTTGTCCACAACCATGTTGTTGCCCATGATTCTTGCAGTCTCATATACACCAATGGGAGAGATCGAGGAGTCATTGCTTGAGAGATAACTTATGGTTGAACTGTTGGACATAATCAGAGCAGCATTCGTGGAAAACATGAATGCTTCATCAGTGTACCATGGTCTGTGTAGATAATGATCGCTGGAAGATTTAAGTGCAGGCCCTCCAACATTCAACCGGTACATAGTCTCTAGGCCTCTGTTGCTCAAGCCAAGAGAAAGCTGCCCATCTCCAGCACCAACTTTGTTCACTGTGTCATTGAACAGGTTATCTGGAGTGAGCATCACCTCAATCGCATTCACAAAGGCAAACGACCCAGGGCTTGGATCAAACTCAACCTGCAGGCCATGAGCATCAACTACAAGAAAGTACTCCTTGACGACCGCACCGATGGCTGAATTGATCGCAGTGCTCCTCCAAACAATCTCCTCTGACACATTGAATTTCGAGACCAGCTTGAAATAATTTGCAGTGACATCAAACAATGAATCGTTTCCACTGAAATTCCCAAATGTGGAAGGGAAGAAATGCAACCTGAGGCAGTAGTTCCCTGGCAGCACGCTAAAGTTATACCAAGTTGCCGTGCTAAAGAAACGTGCAGAATGGTACACCGGTCCAAAGATCTCATTGCCATTGCTATTCCCGGCCAGCGATGCAGCTACCCCAGGGCTGCTTAATGTAAAATTCAGCCCAGGGGACATGTCGCCGATCCATCTCCGGCCATCATAATCGACAGTCGCGTTTGAACCACAGCTCAGAAGCAATTCACTTCCGTGAACTTTCAAGAACGGCAAGTTAGCAAGCACAATGATTGCAACTGCCAGCGCAAGCAGCCTCATCTCTAACATCACTCGACTGCCAAATTTTAGCTCTTGCAGGTCTCATTTAGGCTCCAGAAAACATCTGGGCCCTAACAAACAAACAAACAGAAATCAGGATTCAAGCGGTAGTGCTACCAAACTGAAAAGCGAGAAATTTTATCTCTACTCGTTTAAAAGGACGAGATCTTTTGTGGCTAGATCCATGTATATAAACACCGAATCAAATAAACACAATGAATTGTTTCTGTTCAGCAATTCAGTTTACTCTTAGAGCACGTAGCAGAATCACGAATCGTTCCAAACAGCAATCGAGCGTCTCGGGCAACTGACGAGAGGGAGATTCGCATTACCAGTGGACGCCGACGAAGAAGAACCGCGCCGCCATTGCCGAGACCAGTGCCGCTTCCGCTCCCGTCACATGCCGCGGGAGAGAGCAGAGCAGACGCGTGCAGGACAGAGGGCGGGCTCGCCGGCCAAATGGAGCGGAGCAGCAGCCGCCGGGTTGGTGCGAGCAGCAGCAGATCGGGGAGCACGCGAGAGTGGCGGCTACTACCAGCGGCGGCTCGGGGAGGCCGGCCGCAGCACTGCAGCAGCAGGCGGTGGTGGGCGGAGGGGAGCGCGTGCGTGGCCGCCCAGGCGGCAGCGACCGGGTCGGCGAACGGCGGCGCGGTGACGGTGGCGGGTGTGTCGGCGTCGGCTGGGTTGTCACTATGGCGAGGCGTCTGGGTGAGTTGCAGTGCGCAGCAACACGAGAACGAGACGAGACGAGGCAACAGTGTGGACGTGGAACTGCGGTCGTGAGCTCTTGTTTTGGTCAGTCCAAATGGTTAGATCGGTGGAGTATACGTGTCCATTTAGACACATGTGCTTATCAGGTTATGTATAGCTTTATATAGTCCATCTTAAGTAGACACTAGACAATGAAAATGTGATTGGGATGTTCCGTTTTAATTTGAGTGTTGTATTCGCAAATTAGAATTGTGTTACAGTTTGATCTACAGTTATGTATAGATTTATATAGTCCCTCTCAAAAAACTGAGCATTGTTAGTACAAAGTTAAGTAGACACTAGACAATGAAAATGTGATTGGGATGTTCCGTTTTAATTTGAGTGTTATATTCGCAAATTAGAATTGTGTTACAGTTTGATCTACAGCTTCACAAATTAGTTCTTCTACTTATATCGACGTATTTGTAGGCACTTAGGGACACGCCATCTATTGATGGGCATTATATCTGTTCTGTTTTTTTTATTTCAGTTTTGTTTATGTTTACTGTGCTTTCAAATCTAGTTGGGGAAATAAAGTAAATGTATGTTAAATATGATTAACTTCTATAGCATTGATTGATATATGAGTACACGCTCTCTTTTTTCGACCAAAGTACGTCCTCTATTTTCTTCATGGAGTAGAACTAATTCTTCCTCAAGCGTGCAAAGGTACCAACCAAGCACCGGTCTATGAAGATGGCTTGATAGCGATGGGCTCAGGTTGCGTTATTTTCAGAAGTTAGAATTGGCGAACTTATATATGATTAATAAAATATTAATTATTATAAACTTAAAAAATAGTTTTATTTTGTTTTGTAAAACTACTTCTATACATAATTTTTTTCACAAAACATACCGTTTAACGTTTAAAAACGTGCTAACTAAAAATAAGAGTTTCTAGGCTTAAGCTTAAATTAGTTGTTAAGAATGGACGACTGGTGAAGCCATGTCCAACAGTTTTATTGATGTGGATTTTAGTTTTCATGACCCCAATCTATGCAGGATAATTGATGTGCGACGAGTTAACAACATAATAAAAGTGTGCTTTCATCGTGATGAGGGTGAGAGGTAACTACATCAGCCAATGTTGTGTTTCATATGTGTAAAAACAATATAAAGATATATAACGATGGAAAAAAATCACTAGAGTGACAATCATAAAAAAATCATATCAAGTCTCTAATGCAAGCTTTGTACATGCAGTGTAAGATAACTTCATTAGCAAGAGTTCACCCATTGGATTTTTTTTACATTTTCCACAAAAATCAACCCATTTCCCTATGAAATTAACGATTTCCAAGCAGGCTTTACACTAGCAAAGCAAAGGCAAATTTTAGAAGTCAACAATTCTCTTCTCCTACTCACATTGGGCCCTCCCAGCACAGTTAAGTTGTTGCTTTTCTCCCTGAGAAGTGGGGATTGGAGAAAGTGGTGTTCTATTATCTTTTTATATATAGGTAGATAGAGAGAGAGAGATTCCTTGGGTGAGAGGTGGTGGTTGGTCACATGCAATGAAGGACTGGAGGGTGAAGCAACACATGGCCCTGTTCCTTCCTTCTCATTTTGTGCTGAACCTGAATGGCACTGCCATGTTCATCATGTTCACATGAATAGCCTACCTGATCACTCTCTGCAGTCTCCAAAGTCTCGTGTTCACCATTGGCAATTTGGCATTAGGTGATGCCGTGATTGGCTGGTTGCCTGCGCCTCAATTTCCTTTGGTGCCAAATGCGTTAGGTTTGAGAAAGAGATTGTTGGCTCAGGAAGAATATGGTTTTCAGAAGATCAAAAAAAGAATATGGTTTTCAGGGTTGAGCTTTATCCTTTATCTTTGGTCATACAAATATACAATAACAAAGGAATGCGACAGCCGTTCGGTTATCTGGACATCAAGTAGTGTAGGTGTTGAAATGCTGTCAATGAATTTCGTTTCATGGTAAAGCTAGTGTCAGTTCACCGCACCGACACAAGTAAACATCACAACTTCACAAGGAGAGTGATAAGTAGAGAACAAATTGCTGCCGACACAAGGATTTCAGAGAGGGGAAAAAATGAAGCCGACGCATAGTAGAGATGCCAAGAACAAGATTTGCCAACCTCTCCCATCAATTATTACTATCCATAATTTTTTAGTATGTTAAAACAAAGATAAAGACTTGCACCTGTCAAGTCCAACCAAAACGCAGTTTGACCCATCAAAGGCAAATAATGAAATAAACAAGCACACAAATCACATCACATCCAAGCAGCAGATTCTGGAGCGGATCAAATGATCAGTGCAAAGCAGAGAGAAAAATAATGAAAAATAAATTGAGATCGATCTGTGCAGGAAGCAAGGAGGAAGCTTCCTGGGCAACAACAATAGCAACAAACCTTACCCTAAACTCTCATTCCTGATAAGCCCTCTGCATGTGCCTCTGCATTGCTAGTCAGATGTATCAATAGTTTAACTAACACAAAGATATATAAAAACAGGCGCAGAATTTTTTTTTTGTGTATGTTCCTGCTAACATAATTACAATGATTCAAACACAACATAAGTTGACAGGAATATAAAAGTAGGCATGCTAATGCTGTCTTGGAACATTTGATGATACCCTGAACTCCAGAAGGGCTCAGTTCAGTGGTCGCTGGCAATGAATGAAAAAATATTGAGCAAATCACAAATCTCTGATCTCAGGAAAAGCAGCAATCGAAACAAAGCAATGTGAACAAAAAATCTGTTCGACGTAGCTGTGAAAAATCTGTAAGACCTTTAACATGCATGGTGTTGTGCCAAATTTTGTTAAGGGCACACGTCCTAATCTAAGACTCGACCTTAACAAGATTAACACCTTAACATGTTAACAAGATTAACACCTTAACATGCTCAAATTTTGGTAGATACCTACTAGTAAACTTTATTGCAAGTGTGAGTTTGTGCATGATAATTGTGATTATTCAGAAACATCTGAAAAGTAGTACTAATGTTTAGTTTGCAAATCATTGCTAGCATTTCTAACAAATCAAAAAACAGATGCGCAAAGTTCAGTATTATCAGAAAGATCAGCTTGACAAGGTAATGAAATTTGACTTCTTAAAACTCAATCCTTAAAACAACACTAAAAAATATGGGGCAGCAGGGTGGTGCAATGCAAGATTTTCCTATCAAAGGCCACATAACCACAAAAGAAATCCAGTTGAAGTCTAGGACACAAAAAATGTTTCAAGATGTTCTTCAGCAGTGACATAAATACAGAAGTCGATTTTTCCAGGAATAGTGCGATGTAGCTTCCCATTCATAACTGCTGCAAACAGAAAGATACAAACAAACCCAAATGCAAGTAGAGTCCAAAACAGTAAGGCAAGGGGAACTTTTCTTCTGTTAAATCAATATACGCCAAATAAGATAAGAATTGCATATGCAGATTTGATACATGGCTACACTGCATTGGGTAACCTTATAAAGTTGAATAGTGATATGCCAATGTTAACATACACAGCAAGCCTAATTGGGATCAGCAAAGGAACTTCCAAGAAAAGGACTATCGATGCATGGCTACTGTAGAGTGCAATGTTGTGAAGGGTACAAGTCCTAATCTAAGACTTGACCTTGTCATTGATGGCACGCTTGTTGTGCCAAGTGACACTCTTATCACCCTTCAGTTGGTTTCTTTTCATGGCTATTGAGCATTGGTCAGACCTTCTACCATTTGCATTCATCTCTACCTGTGCCTTCTTTCGCCTCATGCGGTTCTCCTGCCTCATACTTCTTAGAGCTTGCGCCCTCTTTTCAATCTCCAGTGCTTCTGAGAAGTTCCAGACTTTGACAGCACCATCCTCACCTCCACAAACGATCCTATCTGCACCAATGGCGACAGAGAAAATATCGCACCCAAAGCCATGAAGCATTCTCTGTGGAGGCTCAATGGAACTTGGATCAAAGTTCTTAACCCTGAATGGATGTTTTGATGAGTTTTTTGGGGTCAAGAGCTTCCTCAAATCAATCAGTGCAACCCTGCCATCACTAGAGGCTGAGACAAGCCATGGATACTCAAAAGCAAGGGAATGAACAGGGCCGGTATGTGGCACCCAAGTAGCAGATGGTTTAATATCTTCATCATCAGAGACCTCAGAAAAATTGAACAGGCGGATTGCCCCATCTTCTCCTCCAGTAAACAGCATATCAGCTACGTGTGTCCGAGCTAAAGAATATGCATTACCAACATGGGCATTGGAAATTACACTTTTCAACTCACCACTCCTCATATCCCATACATAGGCATCACTACCAGCTGTACTGGCAACAGTATTTCCATGAGGTGCCACACTCCAAACCCAGTCTGCATGCATGAACTTCTGAACACACTTCATTTCGGATCTGTCCCAAACACGAACAGTCATATCCCAGCTACCACTGAAAATCCTCAATGAATCCAAGGCAAGACAAGTCACAGGTCCTTCATGTCCCCAAAGGCGAAACTCAGAATTCTGGTCATTACCATTTCCGGAGATGTGAAAAGGGTAAGAATTACCTTCCACAGCCCTCCAACACTGAATAAAGGCATTGGTTCCTGCAGTGACCAAAAGCCTAGTGTCAGCTGCAATGGCTCGGATGGTGCAACAAAGAGGGCGGGACTTATCAATCAAGAGCCCTTCCTCCATGTCCCACATTCGGATCACAGAGTCATTACCACCAGTAAAAATCAGATTTGCTGATGCTACAAGGAACACGGTGCGTACATCCTCACTGTGGCCACAGAGAACATCCACACTGAATCTTCCCATGAATGATTTACTTCGAAACTCCCGCTCCACAAACAATGTTTTCCAAGACTTCCAATCTGGAGTTCCAACTGGAACCAAGGGCCCATTGAGGATGACTGGATTAGGAAGCCCCCACCTTTCACAGTAGAACTTCTTCCACCCCTGATGATCTGTAGCTAGGGTATGCAGGAGGGTAGAGACACAAGATACAATGCCAAGCTCATTTGGATCGAGGCGTTCAAGCACTTCACAGACCAGTGCGGCTGGCAAATCAGTGAAGCACCTTGAGTCACACATTGAGGTGGTCTCATCATCACTTGTTTCGACATTTTTCTTTGGATCGGAAAGTAATCCATAACTGCACTTCTGGTTATTCAATGTAATGAGGCTATTCCGATAGTTAGCCGTCCCACTTTGAGTTAAGGGCTTTGCCTGGATGAGAGTGCCTTCACTGACAATGCAGGAACGATTCACAGATGAAGAGTCTCCTCTTGCCTTGTTGCAATCAAAGTCCATAAAATTATGAAATCCTATCAACAGATGGATCCCCCTGCCAGCAGCTCCCTCAATCCAAGCAAATTAGAGAGAGAATACCTGAAAAAAAAACTCAAAATTTTCAGATGAAATTGAAGAAGCCCAAATTTTTATGTTGAACATAATCAGGACAAACAAATAGCACAAGGATCAGAAGACTAATTCCCAATCACAAATCTAATCAGCCATGCTCTAGATATTTGTTCCATGGACATCCAACTCAAACAAAGAGGTGGTTTGGTACTTGTTACTAACATGATCACATAAACCAGCAGCAAACTTGCCTATCAGAAATTCTAAATTCAGTCCCAAACTTTTTTTTTCAAAGAGATGAAAAAGTCGATGCAGATGGAAGAGGCATTAAACTCTAATAACCCATTATTAGTGGACGAGATTGCTCGACATAATAAGGAAATATTAGCAACCTGCGACCTAAGTCGAAACGTAGAGGACGAGATCTATGCTCTTCAAATCCGAGAAAACCAAACGAGCGTCGAATAAACTACCGAGTCGCCCTAATTCGAAGTCAAATCCAAGGCAGCCCTGCGAGTTGCCGAAACGAAAAAATTGCGCGAGAAAACGCGCAATCTGCACATCATTCAACAGCGCCCCCAAAAAATTGACTAAACTCGTCGCGCAAATCTGCAGTTTCTAACGAAGCACGCTTGCACAGAGATGGACAAATTGAATTAATCAAGGAGGAAAATACAACACCTAGGTGAATTTACCTCGATCCGCAGCCTCCGATCTCGAAATCGCTCGGAGAAATTTATTAGTTTGGTGGCGGAAATCGCGATTTTGGGAACTCACAAGCTGCGGCCGCCGGGAGCAAGGAGACGAGATCACGAGACGCTTCGTTTGCACCGCCCGTGCCCTGAGACCAACGTACGGCCCAGATCCCTCCCTCGCAGCCTCGTCTCGCATCCTGACCGTCCGTACCCGCAGATACAGCTGCTCGTGTTGGGCCAAATCCGTCACGCTGTGTTGGGCCTCAGCAATTCCACCTACTAGGCCGTAGGGAATCCCCCTATTGGGCCGTTTAATTGGATGGGCTCTTTACATGTGGGCCGGGCAAATCGACGGGTACAACAAAAATAGGCCTCACGTAAGACCAAACCCACGCGCACGTTAGTCCCAATCCCATTCTTGGGCCGCAGGAAATCGAAATCTCGTTACGGCCCAACTAACGAGCCGCTCGCAAGTCCCAATTCCGTTCAGCCCACAATGATGGGCCTCACGCAGGCTGAAATCCCCGCGCACGTAAGTCCCAATCCCATTATTGAGCCACAGGAAATGGAAACCTTGTTACGGCCCAACTCTTGAGCCACATGCACGTCCCAATCCTATTCCGGTTCACAATAATGGGCCACATGTAAGCTAAAATCCTTGCACACGTAAGTCCCAATCCCGTTCTTGGGCTGCAGGAAATCTAAATCCCGTAACGGCTCAACTAATACGGACGGTTCGAGAGGCATTGACAACTAACATCGGTGGGCCCACTACGGTCCACCTAGTGTATACTCTTACGTTGGCTGGGCTCATTTAACTCTCATATTATTACATAATTCGGCCAAAAAATCCTCTCGTGAAGTTTCCCCGCCGCCGGTCCGCCGCCATTGCTGGCGGACGAAGCCTCCTCCCATCGGGGGGCCGGGTACCTCCTCGGCGGCTCGCCCTACGCGTCAACTGGGCACCTTTAAGCTAGCGTGCTCTGCCTGGCCGTGTACGTCTCGGCGGTGACCATGTTCTAGTCGCCACGCCGATCGTCTGAGGCCGCGTTAGATGTCTCCACCTCGCCGGCGCCGGAGCTACAAGCACGTAGACTGCCCCCGTTATTCATCCGTAAAGATTCTTGAGCTTGATGCCAATATGCTTCATCAGCTCTGTATACTATATTCAGAGTTCAGACTTCGCCGGACTCGAGGAGACGAGGACGGTGGAGCTAGCTGCTCCCTCCGGCGTAGGTGGAAGCAAACAAGAGCAAGAAAACAACGGTGATGCCTCAAAAGAACACCAACTAGATACAACCAGAAAAAGGATTGAGATAAGTACAAGCGTATAGACTGCTAGAGCATGTGTGTTTCCTTCATCAGCCAGTGTACTATCGCACGAGTATTAGCAGACAAACCGAAAACCTGACATTGCCATACATGAAAAGCAATGCAGTCACGGAGCACACTAGCTAGCTACCGATCCGATTTTAACGTTACCTCTTTCCCAGATTCCCGTACAGACAGGCCTTGTCTCATCACCAAAAGAACATGCACAGCAATGCACTGGACAACTATTCATGCAGAAACTCGTTGGTGGGCACCCATGGTAGATCGCACTGGAGAAGACGACTAGCACAAAAAACTTCCTGGTTCATGGTTCAGACTTTCTTTTTCTGAAATCATATGGTTCAGGCTTTCAGTAGGCATCTCAATCTCATGATTTGATTGTCCAAAGGTTGCAGAACCATTCATGCAATTTCCTCCGTATCTCAGCTACTCCTGTAGTATGTAGTAGCAGCACATTGTGTGTTGCTACTAGTGTAGTAATGAGTTAATGACACTTCAATCACCGTATCCAGGGCAATCAGTACAATTAATTACCAAAGCCACTGAGAGAGTGAATCCTGAATGATGCCATATGATGAGTACCTTTATGTTTTTATTGGATTTGGTAGGAGTGTACAAAAGCTACCAACTAATCGTCAGTCCCATGCAGGGGCACCCAGCCAATGAACTCGCTGACATCTGTCCAAGGCTACTACCATTTTGTGCTGTTCCTTGTGGCAGTGGCAAGGACCTGGCCCTGGCAACAACCCTACAAGTTATATTCCCTGCCTCACCATGTCAATCCAATGTTACCACTCCAACTACTAAAAGCAAAGTTATCATAGCAATGTGTTCTTTGGTTAGTAGGAGTACCAACCTTTATCTTTTTCCATGGCCTCCATTCAACGTTAACTCCAAGATCTTGGCTAGCTAAAACAAATTAAACGTTAGTTAGACGAGCCAAGAGTGCATGTGCACTAGTACGTACTCCAGTACTTCAGTACTCGAAAATTTGTCACAAAGAAGGGATCGAATTGATTAGCTCCGTGATTGGACTGGCAAACGCCAAGAAAGCGTGAAGATGCCCCGTCAAAAGAAGAGGCGAGTCATGCAGGCGACGCATGGTCTAATCAATCACAGATAGATGATAGATGAGCTGCTTCTCTTCCTATGCACGCAATCGTCGTGGTCGCTCTCTTGAGTCCCAATTCCGTGAATTACGCTTTACGATTGAAGCGTAGTAATTCATCCATCTTTTCTAATCAGTCTAAATTTTGGATTGAACTAGCGATGTATATAACTCGGTAATTGTGAACTGGGGATAACTAAGTAGAGAGCTGGAGAGCACACGGCAAGTTGGAAAGAGGAGCGTACATGCAGGGCGGAGGGCCTGTTATGGCGAGGTATGGCGTGTGCCATACCTAAACTCCATTGCTAGTACCCTCTTCTTCATCCCCAACCTAACAATTTTTATTATGCTCCTGATCTAAGTGTTGCCGTGCTGGCTTAGAGCCGAGGATGCTAAGCGATGAGGGAGTGATTTGTTTCTCACATCAAAAAAAAATTTATGATATAACTCTTCACATAATACGTCTAACACAACAGTCATCGACCTACAAGACAAGTTCATCTATTAACCATGCTGGCTTATGTTTAGTATGTTAAGTGCTTGACAATAATAGTTTGCAAATTGGTCCTTAATTGTCACAAGCATGATCATTACAATCATGTGCTCATAACATTTCATTAGTTAAGTTTTAGTTGATAAATTATTAATTAATCAAACACGATCAACTGTCGTAAGCTACTATTAATTCATCATAATTAATCATAAGTGAGCTATTATTTATCTCATAAGTGAATCTAGAGTTTTTAAGCACGGCTGACTATACTAAATATCTAGCTAAATCATTGTATAAAGTCTAAACTAGCCAAATTATATAGCTTACACCAACTAATGACATTCGAAAATAAATACATATTTAAACAAAAACCATAGTTTAAAGCATTGGATGAACATGCTCAAAGAGTGTTAAATCTTTGTGACTTACCTTGCTGCTCTATAAAAACTTATGAACCTTTCGCAACGAAGACGAGCTCTCTAAAAATGTCAAAATATAAAGGTAAAAAAACAAAAACAACAAATAGTACATAAGAATAGAGAAATAACACGTGCTGATATTTTTAATGGATAGATCTTGATTTTTAGAGAATTTAGCAACTTGAACTAACTATTTTGGACTTATGATAAATTAGTTATGATTTTTATAAAATTAAACCGATTTAAAGCATACACATAAATTAATTAAGAAATTATGACATAATAAAGAATTATTTTTAATAGAAAAGGAGATTATTGCATCATATGGACTCAGTTCACTGTGGAGTGGGTGCATAGAGGCGGTCTACGGGAATTGATGGCCGTGATCGAATGACTAAGGTTGACTAAGATCGACGGCCGAGATCGATTCCGATCTAGGGCTTGGGATAGATGCCACATGGGTATCCAGCTGGCTGCCACGGAAGATGGAGAGGGCGACATGGCACTAACATGGCCACGCTGATAGTGAGGAGCATGAGAACCTACGGTTGTTGGCACTCTACGACACGACGGCGCAAACCGGGAGCATCGGGATGATGAGCATGACATGTGGAACTCATTGTATGGTAGTGTGACAAAAAATGATGATGAACGGTGACCGATGATGATGATGAAATGGCGGCGACGCTCTATCTGTGGACGACGATTGTGAACCGATGGACAACGTACGGATCTTCCTTGTGAACCTGGTGGCGGCTATGATGGGCTCCAACTATGACTACAACGACTGCGCGGCTTGGCTGGTGTCGACGGGCGGTGGCGGTGCTATAACTTGTGGCGCGGCTAGGGCTAGGCGGCATGACTAGCTAAAGCGAGGGTGGTGGTGGAAAGAGGAGCGAACAAAGGCTCTATTTATAGCGGGAAAGAGGAGAAATCGAGTCTATTACGATGGCTAGAGGTGACGAAAAACTAGGGCTCACCGATTTTAGTGATAACTTAAGTCCAAGCTCGATACGATGCCCAACAAACATGATTTTGCTCTGATTTTGGGGGGAAAAATAGAGGAGGGTAAGGGGATAAAAACTCCTCAACTAATTTAATGTGAAAACAAATTAGGCTGTCGGATTTTACATAGAAGAGGCAGTAGCGTCGGACTTCGACTCCGATCTAAGCTAGGGGATGAATCCGATAGGTAAGCCCTACCTGTAGATGAGCCAACTGGGCTGTCTTAGGCTGGCGCAAGATGGAGGCGATGTGGACCACGGCCGTGCGTGCATGCGGGAGAGAGGAGAGGCACTGGGCCAAAATTGACCGAGTGGCTTGAAAATATATTTTTAATTTTAATCATTTACTAAAATGCTATTTATTTATTAAAATACTTCCCTTCTTAAATAATTTCCTAGAAAAATTCAGGAGTTAAAGTAATGTTTAATAACATTTTATCTAGCACATTTTTATGTTGAAATTTATTAAGAATTTTATTAAGATTAGGCTTTTAAATAATTTCTAAAAATACATTAACAAGTATATTATTAGATTAAAGGATTTTTAGGGTGTGATAATTAGAGATAATGTTAGGAGGGCTTTCATAGCTAAGGGTACAACTTAACCAACTAGTTATAGTTTTCCTGCTCAAAGGAGAAGAGGAGCTTTCAAAAAATTGGTTTAAGACATATGAATGGTTGCAGTATAGTGTGGGGCTAGACAGGGATTCTATTGTTATCTTTTTAGACATGATGACATGATCCGATGGATAAAAATTTTGGTTACTATGTATTTACAAAAGTTAGGTTTTAAGCAATGGAAGAATGCATACTTGATTTTTCGAAAGCATGTCGGTAGGGCTAATAGCCTTCATAACCAAACTAGAACAGCATTTTAAGATTTTGATAATCAAAGGTCAAGTAAAAAACATAAGGTATACCAAAGATGCATTAGGCAGGTATGAAACTTGTTTGAACACATCTTTAGGTATTATGAGTTATTAATACAAGGTGAACCATTCTATGGACGTGATGAAACATCTTGTGGGAGAGATATTGAAAGGAGTTAATCTTTAGAAAATTAAAAGAAGTTTTTTAAAAAAGGCAAATACAATTGGCTAGATCTCCTAAAATACCTAGATGCAATTAAAAATTATGTTATTTCTATCATTGTATTCCCTTACATGTCCCTTGCTTTTCATAATGTTATCTATGCCAATTGCCAACTGACTTAATGCCAAACTAACGTGCTTCTCTCTTTGTTTGGCAGGTTATTGACATATCTTGATATCTATGTATTACATATTATCACGATGAACAACATTGGTGATCTATTGACTATTGATGAATGCTTATTTTGTCGAGGTATTTTCAATGCTTGCTTCTTTTTACACATGTTCGCAATTGGATTTTAGACTTGTAGTTGTTAACTTGTTATGTCTAGTTACTATCTCAAAAATATAGTGCTATTTACAAAACATTGTTATGCACTTAGTTTGGCACTTGACCATGAACCATACCTCTTTTTTTTGTTCGACCTCCGCCACTGAGTACATGTGTACAGCATCTTCACACGGGCGAAACAGCAGTAGTCAGTAGATGAATACACACAAGTACAGATCGAATCAAGCAGACAAAGCTAAGTAGAAGGCTCACATGCACACCTAATGTGGGTCTGTCTCATGTTCACGCACTGTTTCTCGTAATGCATGGCATCATGGCAATGATCACTCGCTTCGCTTTCACTTCACCACGCATATGAAACAGTGAGCCCCTACTACTACAGGGTACTGGTAGATTGATAACTAGATAGATCCTCACGAGTGGTCTGATACTCTGATCTCTCTCTCTCTCTCTTCAATTCTTCTTTCTCTCATGCACACTGCCTCTCTCTCCAGCCATATATACAAGGAGAGGAGAGCATAACAGGAGGAATCTTGGATAGAGTATATATATTAGGGTGTGTGCTTCTCTGAACCTCGAAGGGACTTCGGCCAGGAACAAGTTCTCTGATCTACTTTCTCTCTCGCACACATTAGGCTTTCCTAGGTTGCAAAGGTATGTGTAAGGCAAAGGGGAAAAAACTTATCTTTGCTATGAACTTTTGCTTTGTGCAATTGGGATTAGAGTATGCTTTCTGCGAAAAGAATATGTTCTTTTGGTATTTAGATCTGTGGATTGGACATTTTCACTCCTCCTTTTCCCCCTTTGGAGCTCGTTTTGTCCTATCATTTGCTATCCTGGAGCAATTCACATGATCTTTCTACATTTCTTAAAACGTGGCTCTGAATTTGAACACAAAGTCTGAATCTTGGGGTAGATCTCGACGAGGAAGAAAGAGATGTTTTCGTGCTAATGACTGTAGTGCAGAATTGAGCTTGAGATTGTAGTAACAGTTTGCTAATTAAGTTGGTCAACTTCGTGCAGCTCGGAGACTGAAGCAATGGCGTCCCGCCGGCGAGATCTTGGCCGCATGCTGCTGGTCGCGCTCTGCGTCGTGGCGCTCTTCGCCGTCGGCTCGGAGTCCCACGGGTTGGAGGACTTCGGCGAGGGGAAGACCGAGGCGACGCCGGCGATGGCTTCCTTCTTCGGCAACAAGCCCGAGGCCGCCGAGCTCCCGGAGGCGCTCGACTCCTCCAACGCCGCCGCCGCCAAGCCGGAGGCCGCGTCGGCGTTTCCCACCACGACCACCACCGCGTCGTCGTCGTCGGCGCCGCCTCGCAGATCCGTATCCGTGGCGGCCGGCGTGGCGTGCGGCATCGCGGCAGTGGCTGTCGTCGGCGTCGCGGTCGCCGTGGCGTACGTGGTGCGCGCCAGGCGCAGCGCGCGGCGCGAATCGGAGGTCCGGCTCGGCTCGCCATGACTCGATGAACCGGCTCGTCGGGCGTGGGACCCGCCTATCAGAGGGCCGTTGATTAATTACCAGGACTATTAGGGTGGTTTCCGTTTAATTACCTTGGTTGCTTAGTTTGATTCTTTCTTTCCTCTGTTTCGTGATCCGTCAGTGTGTGTGTGCGTGCCATGGAGAACACATTATCAGAACCCTCTGTAACATAAATAATGCTGTGGCATGTAGTGTGATTTGTAATCTTTAGACTTTGCAGTCTTTGCCACTGCATCAGAAATTTAGGATTTTGTTGCTGTCACAGAGTACCACTCCTACCCTGGGTTTCTTACTGCCTTGGTAATTGAGTTTACCGTCAAGTGCGTAACGGTAAGGGCCTATTAAACCATCAAATTTAAGACAAATAACAACAACATTATTAAAATTTATGACAGTCTAAAAATAAAACTTAACCAAAGCCAAAATAATTGTTTTTCATGCACTTTTATCTAAGAATAAAATTTTAAAAATATTTTAATATTTTAAGTTTCTTTTTTATCTTCTCCTTATATTAATTTTATTCTTTTATTGTCTTTCCATCGCACTATAATTCTACATGTAAGAACGAGTTTATGTTAAATATATTTAAACTATTTTAACCAATATTTAATAAGTTTTTTTAATTGATACTCCTTCTAGTATATCGTGTATATATTGTTCTATATTCGATCTAACATTTATATCCCCATAACAGTTAAACTTTTGTTTGATTTGGTTTTTCTATTGTTTACCACAGTAACCATATGGTTATCATAATTACCGGTCTTACCACCGAGTTACGTTAACCCCTCCTCCCTTCGTAAGTAAAACCCTGCTCCTCCCTGGACCATGAAATTGCTGCAGAAGTTCAGAACACTTTTCACCGGTTTCAAGCAGGAGGTTGCACTGAACTTCCAGCCCTGGGACGGCATGGCGGTGAGTCAAGTTTTAAACTTTGCCGCTTGGCTTTTTCTTTCACACATACAGAGAGAAGCCGACAAGGGAAATGGAGCTGCAGATCTGTGGCACAGTAGCAGAATCATGCAGCTTCTGCATGCGGTCCTGTTGCTGCAGTGAGTGAGTGCTTGCAGGTTGGTGCAGCATGTGATTTGGTTACTGTCGCTACGGCGTTACGTGGGATTCTTTGAAGGCATCTCTCTGATTTGGGGATTAAATGGGGTCATAGAATGATGGGGTTAGAGCGATTAATGGCTGTAGAGATCGAACTTGTCGGTGATCATGCGGTCCTGCCTGCTGTTACTGTCCAATGCACTGGTTGCCGGACAGTACAGCTAGCTATAGCAATGGTCGGTCACCGACAACACATGACCTAGAGACGGTAACAACTGAACAATGACTGCAACCAAGAAAAGAGCAGGGAAAACCTTGCAACAGACCAGAGAAAGACAACGCAGAGTGTATATAGGTTGTTGAGCTCATCGTCAGAGAGACAACCGAGAACGACTATTGCAGCAGCTTGGAGTAGGCCAGCGTACACATGGGCTGACAGAAAGTGAGCCCATGTAAGATAACGTCCATCTTTTCAAGCTACTGTAGTACCTCATCCGTTTCGAAATATAGTAAATTTTATTTTTTTTTAAAAAAAAGAAGTAAGATGAGAAATGATGGTGCTTGGTTGAAAAAAAATATAGGTAAAAAATAAATGAGATAATGTTGTGATTGATTGAGATAGATATGTAGATAGAGAAGTAGTTATATTTTAAGATAAATTTAAATTCTAAAAGTAACAACGAAACGAATGAAATATCTTGTTACAGTTTTAGTCAGTCTGTGCAACATTAGCTTCATCTCACTCGGTTCCTTTGGGCATGCATGCATTTAGCGGTAACAACGATATAAAAATAATATCACTTTTAACCGTTTTTTATTGAAATCATCATTAAAAAAATAAATCCATAAATATATAAAATGTTTGCCGTATTTCCATAAAAAATATTTTAAAAATAATTCCGTTTTCGACTGTTTTCATTGCTGCATGCATGCAAGAGGCACGGGTTCTCGGACTCACGTCGTATGGCTACAGGAGTAACAGGTAGGACGACAGCAACTGGAAGCAAACGAGCAACCCATGCATTTCGGTGGTGCCTGAAGTTTCAGCTTAGCTAATGGACAAATGAACATAGCATATGGCCATATGCCTTGTGAGAGGCAAGGGACACTGCATTTCTGCATGCATCCACGCAGTCCATATCCGTAATCTTGGCTTTGATAATTAAGGCCGTATTTTGTGGCTGCAGAACGGTGGCAGTGTGATGCAATAATGGCAGAGCCTGGATCGGATAACATTCTGTTGCCATGCTAGTGAATAATTAATACTCATTGAGCTTAAATTAGTAATTACATTATTGTATATATCCTTAGGACGAACAATCGATGATTCGATCAGGCGAGACAAGATATACGGCGCCTTCGATTGGAACTCATGTCGTTAAGCATCACATGACGTACCGGCAGATGTCACATCACGCAATTAAGCTCGAGTGACTTGGGAGAAATTAAGCGTCATGTGGACCACTCCAGCAATCTAACCTGCTGGTTGATCACTGCTGCAGATTGACCTACAGTTACTACAAATCACTCTGCTAGGTTAGTTTAGCTAAGCGAGTTGCTCATTATTACAGATGCGTAGTCATACAATAATATACGATTATCTCAGGTTGCAATCGGATGTATACACATGTACCCAGGTTCCTGCAGATACAAGCAAGCTGGCATCATTAAACAGTGGTTATTGTTAGGGCTGTTATATATCCGCACCGTTATAAACATTGGTAGCCAAACATATAATTACTTAATAAAAGATTCAAACTTGATAATAACACCGAGACATAATATTTATTAATAAGATTTAGCCGTAGCCTTATCCTCAAGACAATGATTACGAACGCTACTTCACGATCCAGCATAATTACAGCGTATCAGGGTTACATGACTCTTGACCAGCTAGGACACCGGCCAATTGATCCTTCGCCTACGCTAAGTGTCCATGCCGTTACAATAGCTCTGTTTCTCTATTTCTGTTTAAGAGAAAGTCTATAAGATAGTTTAACTCCAATTCCACTTTACACCTATTATAACTACAAATTCTAAACTGTAAATAACTATATACATATATTCAACATAAACTCTAACAAATTCTACCCTGATGAATATATTATGCCAACTTAAATCTATTACTTATGCAAACCTCTGTATACCCAAACTTGAGTTGGTTACAACTTTGCAGCTCATGCCGAGCCACCCGATGAGCCAGGCTCGTCGCCTTCAGGAACATGCACTACAACACTAGCATACCTAGCTTTATGACTCCACTTTCAACATCACTTTCTTGTAACTTGTATAAATATGAGCACATTCTCTCATTGGTTTTTATCCTTTATAATATTTATGTTCTTTTCATCAGGATTATCTTGATACAACCATTCTTACTTATGTAGGCTCTCAAGCAAAGTTAGACTCCTTCTTAGCCTTGATATGTGTTTTACATCTTAAAGTATTATCTCATTGCCATCATACATCTTGAATTTAACATCACATACTCCAATAACACAGTAACTTATGTCATCGCCCAAGTAAATAACACCAAACTCATCAGATTTATATGAAGAGAACCACTCTTGTTTCGATGTCACATGATAGGAACTATCGGAGTTCAATATCCATTCTTCACCAGAATTTTGGTTAGACACTGTGAGTAGCTCATGATTGCTATTATCTAAGTCATCACCAGCTGCTACTAAACTTGCACTTACACTTCTCCTCTTCTTCAGTAACGGACAATCCCGCCTTATATGCCTAACGCCATAACACTTATACCAATGTACATCCTTTTCCCTTTGCTCTTCGATGTCCTTACTTCCTTATTATGTTTTTCCCTAACCAACAAACTTCATCCTTACAAGTCTCTATTGTATTGTTAAATCTTGTGCAAACAACATAAAAACTATATTCTTAGTCATGATAGTATCCTTGTCGTACGTTAAAATAATCATAACATGCTCATAAGACTATGGAAGTGAGCATAAAAAAATTATGGCTTTGTCTTAATCCTTTAGTTACTTAAAAAAATTTTCTTCTCTAACTTACTTAGATCCATTACCAACTAATTGAAGACGTCCCACATGCTTTTTAAGATTTGACTCCTTTTGCATCTACAAACCATATAGTTGTTGTTTGAGATAAACTTACCTGTGAGCGATTTGAACATATACTGGGTTGTCAATTTATCTCAAATTTTCTTCGGTGAATCTTCCTCCATGACATGGTACATGACCGAATCTGAGAGACATAGACGAATCTTCACAGCTACATGCGCCTTAATCTCCTCCCATTTGTTATCCTCCACCTTTGTTAGTTTTATCTTGGTAAGAGCTATGGATTTTCCCTCTTGCACAAACATATCCTTCACCCTCGATTGCCAAAGGACGAAATTTTCAATGCCATTGAACTTCGTCACATCAAATTTAGAAGCCATCACCATGGCCATCGATGATAAATCAACTTAACAGCTATTGTCCTATCAAATTGATCTGCCCTAGTCTTTAACCCACCAACTAATCAACTGGACCGAATTGGTTTATTTTTTCTCTAGAAAATCGACTTGGTTTCTTCTAGTCAAAGTCCAGTCAACAAGGAGGTCAATCCCCTTTAGGTTCCACAACAATCACGCTTGTTGCTACGACCACCACTCCTTCGCCAACTCCGAGTAGAAGCATGCACCGCTTCATCGACTCCACGCACTCTGAGGATGCCACCTTAGTTCTTGACGTCGTCGCTCGTCCTAGAGCGCCGCCGCTAACAGGAGATATCCTCCGACTGTGCTGCCTCCTAGGCACCGTCAATGAGGGCCACCACTACCACTTGAGCCTACCTACTTTGCCTGCTGACACCCAAGGGGGAGTCGACTCCTCGACACAGGAGCAGTCGCCGCCTTGCTGTAGGTACCCGCTGCCTCCTCCTAGAGCCAATCGTGTCGAGCTTCTCCACCACCGCTTACTAAAGTCGTGCACCACCACCCTAGTTCATCGCTAGCAAACCACACTGCCTGTAAAATCAGAGGTAAAATCTCGCCCTTGCCTTTTTATTTTGCTTGATTGTTTTTTTATTGTAATCACATGGATCCTTGCTATATTTATCTGGCAAAAAAGAGAGTCCAATTCCATAACGAATCTTAGTCCTCATCCAATCCCCTTTTTATGCCTGACATGGTCTCCTTCTTAATCTCTTCTATGTTGTATGTATTGAAGTCGAGTTAGTGTCAACCGTGGCCGACTCCTTTCCTACCATGGCCTCCTCCAAGTCAAGTCTTGCAAGATTCCAATCTAGGGTCTGCTACTCTACCAGTGTTGCTTTAGTCTTCACCGCTGGCCTAGCCTTAACGCAAAATCGTGCACATCACTGCGACCTTGACCTCCAAGCTTCACATACTCCTAGCGACATCTTGGCTCTAGAGCAACCACACGGTATGACTACCGACATTGTCAACGACTTGCGCCACCAATCTTTGTCGATCCTGTGTTAACTTGTGCAGCATCCATGGTTGGACCGACCCTGAAGCTAATCTGACCACCATTGTGTTTGATCTACCAATCATTGCATATACGCCACCCATGTAGCTATTCATCGTACAACACCTTGTCATCAACACCTCTCCAAAACAACCTTAGAATCCACCCACTCTGACTTCCAATTGACCACTCACGAATCTAGTTGTGAGTCTAAAGCTAACGAATAACCACGCCATCTTTATATCTACCAAACGACCCAAGCGCTACATCTAGCCATCTCCTTGTCGAACGCAACTCATCAAAAGGCCTAGGCTACCCCGTATGAAGTGTTCGAATCCACCGATTGCCTCAAGCTTCAATTAACCCTAAAGCATCACGTCTGATCGTCTTCCATCGATCACGTTGTTGATCACCGCATGCTCCACCTTGCGCGCATGTCCTCTCCGGATATCAATTACAAGTGGAGTAGTGTATGACACCTCTATCACGCCTCTGTATATGGATCTTCCTCCATCGCTAAATTCTAATACCACTTAATATAGGCATTGGTAGCTAAACGCATAAGTATTCGATAGAAGATTCAAACTTAATGATAACATCGAGACATGATATTTATTAATGAAGTTTAGTCATAATCTAATCCCTGAGGTATAGATTACGAGTTCTCCTTTTCGATCTAATATAATAAGAGTGTATTAGGGTTACATGACCCTCGATTTGCTAGACTGCCAACCAGTTGATCTCTCGCCTATACTAATTTTTCATACGATTATAATAGATCATTTTAACTCTAACTTCATCCTATACATATTACAACTCTAATTCTTAAATTATAGCCAATTATATACATATTCCACATAAAAGTGTAGTGATCACCTAGCTGTAACAGTGACCCAAAATAAACAATTGGAGTGTGGTTCACTACTACCCCAGTCGAGACGACGAAGAATAGTCCTCGGGAGGACGAAGCCCTTCGTGTCGTGCGTCTCATGGCAGCTTCACTATCTCATCAATTATCGGTTTCTAGTCGTGTGTCCTGCGAATAAGCCATCGAGATCCAGGTCACATCGAGCTACTAGCTCCTCGTACGTCTCACGCTTTCCCCTTTGCTCCTGCAGCAGTGGTAGCTAGCTAGCTAGTGTGCATCCGTTGACGCATGGGCAAGGTAAACACGGCAAGCAGCTGCCAGCTACCAGGAAATTAAACAAAGCCTCTTTTCAGTTGACTTGAGATCTTAAAAACCATAAGGCTTTATAGAGGGAAGAACATAATGCGTTACAGAGAGTAAATACATAACGATTTATTTTTTAAATACCTATAAAAGTTATATTAAAATCTTATTTTTTAAAAGCTAAATCAAAATAATCATAAATGGTCGATCTATATAGCAGTAACAAAATTAGATTTTTAGGTGTAATCCTGTGAATAATAATCATCGTTCCGTTGAAATTTTTTTGAACTCTAGATGACTACTATAACAACCAAATTCTCTTACAAGATTTAAGCAAATAGTAAAAAAAATCTTACTCTTTTAAAGAATTTAATCTTTCAGGTTTTTCTTCGAGACACTATAGATGTTGAATCTCTTTTTATAAAAAAAAACAAATCAAGATCAAAAGAGAGGTTAGAGAAAGAAGAGAAACTTACATCACAGGCATATAAAAGGAGATGAGCAATAACCAAAATTTAAATTATGGTGCAGGAATTTAAGTTTCGGACTTTAAATGTGAAATTTAAATTATAGAATTTACATACAAAATTTAAATTTCAAAATTTAAATTAGAATAATAAAATCAATTCCAAAATAAATATTTTTAGTTGATTAAAACATGTTTATAAAACTTTCATAAAACTTATAAAATTCTCTCATGAATTTAAAAAAACTCTTTAAAACTCTCTTAACTTACTCTCATTTTCCTCACGCAACTCCCTCTAAATATCTATCTAATTTTCTTTAAAGTTACAAAGCCTGCTCTTACCTATATCTCTCCTTGTACGCCAAGGGCGGTTGAAAAATCCCTAATAGAAAGCCCAAACTTTCTATGGTGAAACCTTAGGTCAAAGACAATCTCAGACCTTAATTTAATCCTTATAGTCTAAGGAAATGCCCTAAATCTTTGCCACATCGCCTGCCACATAGAAGCAACCAGGCCACAAATTTGCCACAGAAGATCATGCCGCCATCGCCCTCAAGATCTAGTTGAACACCTAGGATCTTCTACTCTAGATCCTCGACCATAGCACATGTGACTACCACACACGATTCGGGCACGAAAACACATGTGCCGTGTTGCACACGTAAACAGGAGCACGACACGCGTCTCATGGGCCCAATGATCCATGCTGCTTTGCTATGAGACAATCAATGCCCACGTCTGGTCATCGTCGATTCGTGCCTTTGCTCACACCTCTAACCAAACAAAGCCACGTGGTGTTTGACTCTTGCTCTAGTGTCTAGTTCCCACGTGTTGATTGCACGTGCCCTCGTGATCTCCCACACGTCGCTTGGTGGGCTGTCATTGTCTTGTGCCTTGGGCCATCGTTGTATTTCTTCTTGGGCCGATGCCATCTTGAGGCTAGCCACGTTGAGCCAGGGTGAGTCAGACTGCCTGCCCTAGGTTGCTGTCATTGTGGACTAACACTGTTGTTGCTTGGGTCGTCATGTGCCATCTCTATCTCTCTCTTTTTCTTTTATTTTTCTCTCTAATTTTTTTCATAAATTCTTAGCACTTCCACACTTGACCTTTTGAAGCTTGTTGCGAAGACCTCTCCACATGGTGTCTGGCTACTGTGTGTCAACTTGTATTCAATCTTATTATCTGACATCCTTGATCACTTCAGATCTTCTCTTATCCTAGTTCCGATCCGCCATTGACCAATATGACATGCGCATATATAAAATAAACAAACTATAGAAAATAAATATTGTAATCTAAACTACATTAGTCGTATACACTCACGCCGACAAACGTCAAGTCTTCAAGCAAAATTTTCAACTAGCATTATAAATTATTTATTAATTTTTATCATAAATATATAGCCAATATATATAATTTTACAAGATCTAGAGCCAAATGACAGAAAGTAGAGGGTGTCACTCATATCAGTTAGCACAGCATACACGCACACTCCATCGATGTAGTTAGCGCTGATAGTCGAGTACTAAGTACGTTTTTTTCCTTGGTGATAATGATGCTGTCATCGATCAACAGCTTAAAAGGCCTCATTGGATTAGATCATGAGCATCACTATAGATGATTCTTGGCTGAATTTGGACGCCCAGTTGCATGCGCCCCCTGCCGTTTATGCACCTGCAGCTGCAGGCAAAGAGAGGCTGCGTGCTTTTCAACCCTTTTTCTCGCACTCGATCGATCGTGAGTGCCTGCATTGTGCTGTGTGGTGCCTTACTTGACGCACACAAAAGCAGAGAGAAAAAAGAAGAAAAGGACCCAAGAAATGATGCATCAATGTCTTAATGCGACTGGTTATCTATGAAGTAAACGTCATGTATTAATAATAATTGAAGTATACCAAGTGTGATGTTTTTCGTGATCTTGTTGAGATTAGGAACGCATGGTTATGAAGTGCTTAATTAATTAGTTACCATGAGTAGGTGAGGTACAATAATCTGAACTATTGGACTATACTGCTTTGGCGGTTGATCACACCATGACGCGAGGAAAAGGCAAGCATCTCATCTGTGGTGGCATCAGATCACACAACTGAGTTGACAAAAACGTCTTGTTTGAAGTGGTCGTCATGTAACACGGGAGCAGACGTTGAATCGACATGATCAACACATAAAGTTCATCACATCACTCTTCCTCTCCAGCATGTTCTCACAATTGTCCTATTACCTAGCCTAGTCGAATCTCATCACTTAATCCAAAAGGATTGAACTGTACTGTAACACACTTTTTAGCCAATTTCTAGCATAAGCTTTGGTTAATTTTGTTTTCTAGCTAGAACAGTCCAACACAAACTTTGGCAGAACGGCAGCGTGTATCTTCAAGATATACGAGCATGAAGCTACGGCCCACGTGGAAAGGACTCAGTCACGTTAAAAACCAAATACTATTTATACTAAAATATAAAAATTCGGTACTAAATTAAATATAACACTAGATTGTGTCTGATCGTGAATTACTGCATGCAGTACCGTCAAATCGCAGAAAGGCAGCTTCGGATCGGTAGGGCCCGGTTCAGCCTGGCGTGTAGGTCCCACTCTGAGCTGTCTCCCAAGGCTTCGCCCGTGGCTGCAGGCAGCTACACGGCGAGCCGCCGTTGGTCCACTTCAGGCTGGAGCTTTACCTTTGATTTTTCAACTTCGCCGGTGGGGCATGGCCTTTTCCTGTCGTATTACCGCTATTGTGGAACAAAATGCTAAGGGGCAAAAATAAACGGTGATTTAACCATATAAATTCTCACATGGTTGACAATACATTTTTTCTATATCTTTGAGTCAACGTGCATAGGAAGATAAAATCACCATGAAGATTTTAATGTAATAAATACACGGTGCTTTAATCACACTAGGCGTATTATATAAAGAGAGATACATATCTAAACCTGGCTTAAAAGATTTTGTAAAAGTTTTCACATGGTTGAAAATGAATTTTGTATATATCTTGTTGTATCAAAGTACACGAGAGGACAAAAAGAAATGTGAAGATTTTGGCATTCTAAATTTACAACACTTCAATCACGCAACGTATGTTATAGAAAAATAGATACATCTTGAAGAAACTGTCTCAAAAGATTTCATAAAAATTTTCACATGCTTGAAGATAAAATTGATCTACATCTTATTACATCAACCTACACGAGAAGACAAAAGCAACGTGAAGATTTGGTGTAATAAATAGATAGTGCTTATTACACTACATGTGTTATTAAAAAAAGATACATCTTGACCTAAACCTCGCCTAAAAGATTCTGTAAAAAATTTATCACGTTACTGAAAATTAATTTTGTCTATATCTTATTGTCAATATGCACAAGATGACAAAATAAATTGCAAATATTTAAGCACGATAACTCGTCGTCATTCGTGACATGTTAGCTATGACCTAATTCAATTATGTTGTACGTTCCATGTGAGCACAACCAACTAGATATGCACACAATATGACAATTGATTTGCAACATCATTAGACCTATTTGGCACCTTCCTCCTATTGTGTGAGAACAACTTGTTGGATATTGTCTAGCTTAAAAAATGATACTAATTCAAATCCACTTATCTAATTTAATAGTATTAAGTCACACATACGCAACTATCTATAATTTCTACAGTATAATCTCTAACATAAAATTTTATTTATAACACAGCATACACACTTATATGCTCTATCCTCAAATTTACTTTTAAGATTTCACACGTATAAACACATATTCTAATAAAATATAAATATTATATTCATCTTCACACATAACTTGATAAAATGTTAAATGACTGTCTTTATAAGTATAAATACATACGTCCTAAAATTCTCTTTCTCCTCTCTAACCAAGGAGATATAAGGATTACAGTATGGTTGATTCTATACTATTAGAAGTCTATAACTAGCCTACATGTTACAGGCTTATAGCCGTGGCAAAAAAAAACCTGGAAAAACCAGGAGGTTTTGCGTAGACCAGCGCCCATCCCCCGGCCGCAAATACGGCAACGCGACCATGTTCTTCTCGCTCGCGCCACGGGGGCGGCTATATCCGCGCCAAAAAAAAAAACAGAGATCCATCCATCCATCCATCCGGGGTTCCGTGCCCTCCTCCTTATAAAACCGGCAAACAGGAGAGAAAAAAAGCGAGACGTGTAGAGATCGATCGATCGATGAACCTCGTGCCGTGGCCCCTTTCATTCCTCCTCCTGCCACCGCGAGAGAGTGTGCAGTGCAGTGCAGCCTCCCTCCTCCTCCTCCGCCTCTCTCACGCCACCGCCACCGCCACTACCACCGGAGAGAGAGGAGGTAGAACCCACACACCAAACCCTCCACTACTGGCTGTTGTTGTTTTTGTTGTTGCTGAGGAGAGAGAGGAGGGGCGCGCGGGGGTCCATGGCGGCGGTGATGCACCGGTCGAGCTCGGACGGTGGGTCGAGCTGCGGGTGGTCGGAGGCGGCGGCGGCGTCGGTGGCGGGGGAGGAGAGGGCCGGCTGGGAGGTGCGGCCGAGCGGGATGGTCGTGCAGGCGCGGGAGGAGGGCGTCGGCGCCGGAGGAGGAGGGATAGGGATCCCGCCAAGGCCGCCGCCGCCGCCGCCGGAGATCAAGGTGCGGGTCAAGTACGGCGCCGCAAGGCACGAGGTGGCCGTGTCCTCCATTGCCTCGTTCGGTGAGGGATTCTCTTCTTCGTCTTCTCCTACCTTTGGTTAAAAGTGTGAGCTTTGGTTAGCGTTTTACTTAAGTAACCGTGCTTAATTACGCCTTAACCTTTTCCATTTTGTTCTTGATGCTGCTGCTCTTCTCTCCTCCATGGACGAGACGAAACTGAAAATTTTATTTTTTTTCATTTTTTAGATTATCCTGCACTCATGTTTTTTCTTTCCCGGTAATTACAACCAGGAAGTTAAATTAACGTGGAGAAAAATGCAGCCGTTGTTTTTTTGTTTTGCTAATCACTTGAATAACTTTTTAAAGCTATTAAGGTAGATGATATAAATTTGTTTTGGAAAACTATATTTTTGGGTCAAAATTTGACTTTTATTGACTTAGTTAGCTTTAAAACCTGTGCTGGCAATCGTGGCTTGTACTATGAGACAGTTAAAATAAAAAAAATCAAGTCATCAAATTTAAATACAAAGCTATTAAAATTCGCCATGAGTTCCGGCCGTGCCGCGTGGAGGAATTAATGCCGCCGCGATATTAGGACAGTGGGGCATACCCTTTCTTTATTTTTTACCTCTTTTTTTAAAAGGAAAGAAACAAAATCCACGGAATAATTTCGTACGAGCCCGTGAGGCGCTGAGATTTATCTGCTTCGTGCAGCGCAAAATTCCCGGCTTCAGAATCATTATGTCTTCTGCTACCATCTCGTGATTTAAATTTCACCGCATTCCTGAAATATTCCTGAAAAAAAAACATTTTTTGCCAGTAAGTTAACCGCGTCAGTTTCTGCGTTAACTTCGAAAATCCGTGCTATGGATTAGTGCTAAATAAACAGAAAAAAATTACTGACGCGGCTTGATTTCCCGAGCCGTAGCACTGCGATTCCTTCCGTGAAATCCCGGCATTGGGCGGTTCAATGCGACGGAAGTACAGGCGAGTTGGAGATTACGAGGCGAAATTAGCAAAACTAGTCACCCGATGAGCGAACTGTTCTATGCCTTGCGTCGCTTTGCTTCCACTTTGCCGGAGCGAGCAGACGCTGCTGCATTGCTGCCTTTCCCCGTCAGGCGACAATGGCTACTTGGGGTGGGATACGGTGGATCTCCGGCGCCGCAGGATGGGTCCACGTGTACGGCGGGCCATATCGGACGGCCAGGGGAATCCTGCAGGCAACGCCACGTTTGGATCGTTCGTCCCGTCGCACCGACACCTCTGGGAAGTGTGTGAAGTGCTTCGTCTCCGGCGCCTACTGTTTGCCTACAGCAGGAGGATGGAAATTGCTATGGGAAGTTGTCGTGCGCACCACGTTCGTTCTTCTCGCCTCACATTTCATATTGGGCGGTGGTTTTTATAAGGCTCGGCCGATTTCAGTCGCGATGTCTGATGATATTGTGAAATTTGTGATTCCACCGTTTGAAAAGAAAGTCGGCACAATGTAGCATCCGAAATATCTCGGGAGTAAAAAAGGCGAAAGTCGGCAGCAGCTCACTGTACCTAGAGCATGAAAACAGAATGAACCCTTTTGTTATTATTATTTTTTCAGAGTCTTAGAATGGTAGACTTGACCACTGAGATCTGGTCCCCAAGTAGCCAAGTGTGTCACAGAAAACCTCATCACTGTCAAACAACACCCGCCAGGCAAAAAATGTACAGGGCTAGCTAGCATGCCGGTGTATTGATCACACGCGTTGAGTGTAGGTGGGCAGTGGGTAGTGCCAGCAGCATGATCCACCATCTTCCAAGAAACTGAAAGAATTTCAGAAGAATAATCAGCTGTCTTTGATTGGGGCTAACCGTGCAGAGTTGGTGTGGTGCATGCAGGCGAGCTGAAGAAGCTGCTGGCGGCGAGGACCGGGCTGCTGCCGGCGGACCAGAGGCTGACGTACAAAGGCAAGGAGCGGAGCAACTCCGACTACCTCGACGTCTGCGGCGTCAAGAACAAGTCCAAGCTCGTCCTCGCCGAGGACCCGAACAGCGTCGAGCGGAGGTACATCGAGCGCCAGAAGAACGCCAAGATCGAGAGCGCCAACCGCGCCATTGGCGCCATCGCCCTGGAGGTCGACAAGCTCGCCGATCAGGTAAACAAAACTCTGTTTCTTTCTTTCTCACATGGTCAATGCATTGGAGTAATCACCAACTTATATCAGTTTATCCAGAGCTTATCTGGGATATAAAAATGGAAGCTCGATCGACTTTAGGGGGGTAGTTATTGTCTGAATCTCTGCTGGTTCAGACCGGCAGACATGGGGCGCGGGGTGGTGTGCATTGAATGGCCAATTGAGTAATCCGTCCAACAAGTTAGGTCACCAAATTGATACTGCAGGCACGGCTGTCGATTTTGGCCATGAAGAAGCAGCGGTGAAATTTCTGCATATGCATTGCATGGTCCCTGAGTTCATTTAGTATGTGTATAGCCAGCCATACCATCAGCAGTGACAGAAATTCAATCCCTGACAAGGTTGTGCCCCTGCATCTCAGGGCACTTCCATCATTAGCTGCTCCAAAAGCAGAGTTGCAGATGGCTCACTCGGCTTTACGAAAGGCTTCTTTTGGTAGAAGTGATATGATCTGATGATCCTGATGCTGATTAGGCGAGAAAAATGTTTCCTTTTTCTTTTTTGTCCCAGGTAAGGAGCATCGAGAAGTCGATCACCCGTGGGGGTAAAGTCGCCGAGGTGCAGATCACTACGCTGATCGAGCTGCTGATGCGGCTGGCGGTGAAGCTGGACAGCATACACGCCGAAGGGGACTCGTCTTCCCAGAAGAACATTCAGGTGAGCACCTACATCATCTCTTGTTTGCAGAGAGCCAAGCATTGGCCATTAGCATCAAGAACATCTTTAGGGGCATCGTTCTATTGGTTTTTTGGTACCGTAGCATTGATATCAGTGAGAGATATGTTGGCTTGCGAGTGTTCATGGGGTTGTCGGTTGTTTACCTGAGTAGTAGCATTGTAGCAAGCAATGCCATGACAATCAGTACGAGTTTTCATGAGGAGATGTAGCTGTCTGTCATCTATCATGGGTGGGTGAGTGTCCTACTTGCCCCCCGAAACAGTCACAGGCTCATTCGCTTCTTTCTGGAAAACACATGGTCCAGGCACACAAGAATTGCTCATAATGCCTTTTCAACAAAGAAGAAAAGGAAAAGCACACAATAAAATTCTAACAGCAAATCTTTTCTCTGCTGCAAATGTTTGGTGATGCCAGCTATTTGCACATAGATTTCTCTTTAGTGTGAGCTGAGCCCTTAAGCAACTGATCCTTGTACTAAGTTTGAGGAAAGTAGTGTGCTTTCTGACAATGTTGTTGTGCAAAGAGGAGTAGATGACAAGAAAAGAAAGACAGATTGGCATGAAGAAGCAAAGATTGCTCACTGCTGGTTAGGTCACAACAAGACTAGTCGAGACTAAAAGTGCAGGTTTCCTGGGTGTTGTTTGTTAGAGAGTAAAAGAAAGAGGAGGCTTTTATCATTATCAGTGATGATTTCCTGATGCCACCTAAAAATTATATTATAATGGAAAATGTCCTTTACTTTTTCTTTGGAAATGATGTGACGTAGTACTCATGAACAGTTACTTGCATTCTAAGTGCTATCCAAAAACTGTTTTTCTTTTGCATAATTGGAAGCATCCTAAGCCTTGAAATGGATCAGATAATGATACGGGGTTTTCGACATTTTGTTCGCAGGCGAAGAGGGTTCAGAAATGCGTGGAGACGCTAGACGTGCTCAAGATCTCCAACGCGCGGTTGCAGAATGTGATTGTGACGACGAATTGGGAGACGTTCGATGCTCCTGCGACCACACAGTGGGAGCTGTTCGACTGAATCGGTGAAGCCCAGAAATGCATAGCAGTACACACGGACATGGTGTTCGTTTTGTTTGCGTTGCGTTTGGGGTTGGTTTCTCCAGTTCTCTTCTCATGTCAGTTTTTGTGGCATGCATGCACATTGGTTGTAATCATGGTGAGATGGTAGATTAAATTAATTTCGTGGCAGAGGAACCGAAAACCCCAGTGTCATCGTCTGTCATACCTCCCCGACTTGATCGATTTATGGATGGATCAGTCCAATAAAAGAAAAGCAGCAGCACTGTTCTTTTTTTTTTTTTTGCTTTCTGTATCCTACGTCGAGTGAGCACTGATGATGATTGATTGTTCATACTGCAGCTAATCTACAAGAAGTTTATGAAGGTTTGTGTATGAAGCAACAGTTAATTTCTCGCAGACATGGAGCCTCCTCTAATTTAAAGAAGCAAAAAAAGAAAAAAAAAAGAGGCCGCTTTACTAGTTTAGCATCCATGAGTCTCTTGTCCTAGCTTGCAAGCTGCCACCGCCTGCAGATGTTCATTCAGAGCCGCAAAAATCCATAACCTTCCCAAGCTGGGATTCTGATACTGGCATACTGCATCCTTCACATGAACTACCTTCTCGAGTTAATAAGCATTTTCGGAGTATTACTCCATCAATTTGATGGTTCCTGAGACAAATACCACTGATTCTTCCAGAGCCAGTGAGAAAGCCTGGATGAAACATGCTAGTTTAGATATGACGTGGATTTCTAGGTTGACAAAAGTCAGGATAAGGTGGTACATGTTTCGCAACGGAAGACAACTCCACATGAATACATGATGACCAGAAGTTAAAGATTAATTAACACATTCACTGGATATTTGAAGAGGACGCTAGCATTGGCACAAGACCATCAAAATTTCAATTTAGGTACATAGATAATGAGATTTTGCACATGAGATGAAGTCCTTGCGGACGGCAGTAGAACAAGAATTGTCATGCTGTTGAAAAAAAAACTGCCCTGTTATTCAACTGAAATTTTACTGGTGACAAAATTTTACTTGTCTCCAGGAATTCACACCTGCTGGAAAAGGCTGCATTTCCAAATTCACTCAGCAACAGGGCTTCAGGGATCAGTGATGCAGATCTCCAGAGTTGCACATCTACATTTGGTCCCAGTCAATAGAACTGTTGTTTTCAAAATTATAACTAGGTTGATGTAGACGGTTGCGACCCAATCTGCTCATCATGGCAAGACCTGAAAGAAATATATATGCATATTTGATCAAATGGTCAGATTAATAGGGTTACAGCTGAATACCAAAAAGAACATAGCAATGGCAGGCGAAGAGCAAGCTTTTGTTAAGTGTTGGTATGTATGTTGGTGCGAGAAAATTTTATTCTTATATTTCACCCCAAATTCTCCTGTATTACTCATACTGTATGAACTTTTGCATTGGCCAAGCACCAAATCCAACACTCAATGTTAACTATTGGTTTCACCAAAACTTCTCTGACGTACCAGTGTTAGCCAATTTACATCTACTATATATCATTAGCGACGTACTATGACACTGGGACTAGTGTAGTACTCTCCATGCTAAAATATAAGCATTTCTAGATGAATCTAGACAAATATTTGTTCAGATTCATAGCTAAAAGTTGTTACATTTTAGGAAAAAAGTAATAAACTTATATTGCACACAATACATACTATGAAGCATTGCCCAAGAGAAAGGTGCTAAATGAAGTGATAAATGTACCTTCTATGATTTTGTAAAGTGATGACCACCACCTATCAGGTGGAACCTCATACTGGGTGAGTGTTTCATCAATTTCGGTGTTGTGCTTCCCCTCAAGGACATTCTGCAGGGTGATTACAGCATCCTTCATTTTCCTGAGGATGCTGTGTCCTTCAGCAGCCTCCAGTGCAAGAAGGTCACTGTGTGATGAGGCAAGGCTAGCAGCAAGCACAAACTGCACAGCAACAGCCCATCGGTTAGATGCTACCCACTTCCTCTGGATATCTTGCATCCTGCTTTCTTCCTTTCGCAACCTCTCCTCTCCATTCCCAAATACAAGAGTCTATCAAAAATTCAGTCATGAAAAAGGTTGAATCAGAACACATCAATATCTTAATTGAAAGCCAACTGTGAAGACTTGAGCAACGGTGTATAGATTGCATGCAGCCATGTGATAGTCCAAAGTAAATGACAGCACTCATTATTGTTTATGAAACCGCTGTTTTATGTTAAGTACACAAATTTCAAGACCATAAAAAAACGCTATGATAGAAAATCACCTTCAGATACTCAGCATTGCTAGGTCCTGTACTCTGAACCATCTTGTAGAAAGCACTTTGCTCATTGCTCAAAAGATTCTCGGGAGAGTCAAATTCCAAAACCTGAAATGCAGATAGTTTCGTAAGTGTGGTGCCATCAATTACACAATTGAGAAAATAGGGCAAATCGTATCTGGGTTGTTCACGAAAGTGTGCAGTATGAACTTGTTTAGCTCTCCATTTGTCAGAGTGAACAGAATTATTTTAAGCCATCTATCTCACTTGGTTAACAAATCCCAAGAGTCTTTTCAGGGTGTATTCAATGCTCTTACAAGTCATCTATAGAACTAATAAAATATGAAAGAAAACACATGAAGCATGTAGACAGTTGAAAAAACAGTTTCTAATGTAGTGGTTGTAAAGGGCAGTATGATACTACCAAATCAAGAATCCAAAACAAACAAGCAACAAGCTTTCAGCGGTTACTTTTGGGTATTACACTAATCAACACATGACATGCCAATATTATCATGAAATTATTGTTGTACTAGTCAAATTAGAGGCAAGCACCAGAATGAAAGAAGAAAGATTTATTCAATAGAATACCTGCCCAGCACTTAGAATAAGTAACCTGTCACAGTCAATGACAGTGTTCAGACAGTGAGCAATTATGAGCATTGTACAACTCTTGAATTCTTCCCTGATTGTCTTCTGTATAAGAGCATCAGTTCGAACATCAACAGCTGCTGTTGCCTCATCAAGAACAAGTATCTTTGCCCTCTGCAGCAATGCACGAGCTAAACTCAGTAATTGCTGCTGTCCAATGCTAAAATTTTCACCAGCCTCAGAGACCTGTCTGTGTTAACAAGATGAAGTTCCACGGAAATTTTCCATATTGTTTATTTTTTTAACATAAGAACAAGATAACTACTATAACATACATTTCTTGTGAAAAAAATTATTCAGCATTGCTTTCTACTAGGAGAAATCAGCAGTAGCATAATTCTATAACAATCCTTTCTAATTTTCAAAAGCAAACTCTTGGACGAAATCAAATACCAGAAGCTAAACTTCTGAGCTAGTTCCATCTTAGACTGACATTAAAAACTGACAGTCTATACAGTCATAAATCGTCTGTCAAAAACAAATCGAAAAAAATGGCCCAAAATAAATAAGGACAAACAAGCTGCATACTGCAGTATCTAGTCCCAAAGCATTCCTCCTTATGACATCTTTTAGATGAGCCCTTTCAAGCGCCTCCCAGAGATCCGCATCATTGTGCTCATTAAAAGGATCCAAATTAAATCGAACAGAACCTGGAGAGCAGTAAAAAAACATTTATAATTAAGAAAAATCAGATGGGAAGATCTATCATGTATTTTCAGGAACAAACCTGAAAATAGGACAGATGCCTGTGGTATTATTCCTAGAATTTTTCGTAGGTCCCAAATTCCAAACTTAGAAGTGTCACAATCATCAATCAATATTCTCCCTCGTTCCAGTTCCACGATACCAAACAGAGCATTCAGCATGCAAGATTTACCAGCTCCTGTTCTGCCAACTATTCCTACCTTTTCGCTGCCATTAATGATGAAAGATAATGCCATGAAGAACAGGAGAAAGTTCTGGTCGGTACCAAAGCACGACGTCTTCAAACTTGACAACACCAGATGATGGCCAACCAGGAGGTGCCCTGCTATCCTCAATGACAGGAGGAGCCTCAGAAGGCAACTCAATGTATGTTCCTACCCGCTCAACAGCATTTAAATTGTTTTCAGCTAGACTAGCAAGACGGAGAACAGCTGTGAGCAAATTGGTGATATTGAGGGTGTAAGTAAGAAGAAGACCCATTGTGGAGGCAAAAGCCTTTTGATTGTCTGCTCGTTGATTTTGCATGACAGCAAATGTTGCTGTGAACCAAATCATGATGCCACCCAAGGTTTCCAGACGGATGGCAAGCCATCTGTTTGAGCTCATGTTCACAAGGGTGAATCTGATGTTATTGTCCATTGATTGCCCATTAATGTTTGCCATTCTATCATAGGCTTTGTAGGCACGGATTGTAGACAGACCATTCAATGCCTCTGCAAATTGAGCATACACAGGAGACCTTGTAATGGAATCCAGGCGCTTTACCTCACAAGATGTAGTCTGAGAAAAGACAGGTATGAAGTGTCACGATTCAAGAAGGTAGGATTAACAGTAATTTTTTTTTAAAAAAAGGTCAGATGTCACGAAAGTACCTGGTAATAGAGGTAAGCTGCATAAAATAAAATCAGAAGTGGCATGATAGCCCAAAGAGACAGTGCTAACAATGCCAATGAGAAAAATGTTGAGAGCAACTGAGATATTTGTGCCATAAACATATTCACAAAGACAGCCACATACCTGTCAATGTCACCCAAATCCTTTGAAAATCTGTTGATAATCCGTCCAAGTGGATTGGTCCGAAAAAATACCATGGGAGCTCTTAGTATAGATCGGAGCATGGCATCATGCAACCTCTTGGTTGCTCGAAGACTTGATGTGATCAGCCAATAAGAATTCGTTAGAGTGACTAGAACCTAACAAGACAATATGTCATATTTTGCAGCCAGCATGTGATCAAACAGATAAATTCAAATACTAATCAAGAAAAGAAGACAAAAATAATAGTAAAGTACCTGCCCAAAAGAAAGAAGGCCATAGATTAAATTGCAGTAACCAGCGCCATGGATTTTCGTAGAACCTTGATCTGTCCAAAAGCTCAACCATGTGCTACTTGAAATGCGAAGAACTTCAGTGAATGCATAGCAAAAGAAGAGAACAGATACCACCCAGATCCCTCCCAAAGCATTTTTGTAGCTGCAAAGGTAAAGGTATTAAGTAAGAAGATATTCCAGGTCATCATGGTCTATAAACAAGTTTCATAGTATGCCTCCCTCCCTCTCCCGTTTCTTTTCTTTAATCTGTATTATACATTAAATATACTATTGTATAATGACACCATATAATCTTTTACCGTGAAAGGACCTTCGCACTTATAACTCCAGTTTCCCTTTCTTCTTGTTTAATCAGAACAGACTTCCCCAGTTTTGACTTGTTAGAAGCATCCTGACTCTTCTGCATATCACCATCAGCAATTACATTGCCTCCATTTTTAGGGTGTTTTATGTCATCCTGTGTTTTGCTTTCGTCCTGTTTCTCTTCCATCTGTTCCTCCATCTTTCCAGCATTTTCCATGAGCTTCTTAAAGAGTTCCCCAGAGTTGCTAAGTTCATCAAAGGTACCTTCTTCTTTAATTACACCATCATGGACTAGCAGTATTTTATCCACATATGGTAGAAAATGTAGCTGATTGGTAACAAGAACCCTAGTTTTGTGTCGTAGCTCTTCTTTAATACATTTGTCAAATACCTGCATATGCACGTGATAATAGGGTATCAGTAATTAAGATTATTTAGTTGAACTGAAATATTTTCAAACAGAATAAAATCTTTGTTTGGATCACAACAATTTGTCAGGCTCTAATGTTTAACAAAATCTAGCTTCGGTAAATCAGGGATCCAAACAGCCTCTAAGGTACCATCACTTGTAGCAGACTCCCAAACCACAATATATAACTGTGCCAAAGTATCTACCGTGATAAACGGTGTACATATTATATTGACGCAATTACTCTACAACTAGTAGAAAGTGCGCCTATCTGCAATAAACAAGCATAAGAAAAAATGCATAGCAATGTGATGTTCATAAAAGAAACATGGTTGACACATGCCAAACCAATGGCATAGAATCTCATGTTCTCATCTCACAGGGAAGTAAGCGGACACAAGGAAATCTCAGTAAAAAGGAATTTGGACAAAAAAATGCTGATATTCACAAAGTATTGACACCATTACCAACTGCCAATGTGGCAGTCTTGACAACTTGGGGAGGCCATAAATTGAAATTGTGAACCACAGTGGTAGCAAGATGAATGCACCTGTCGACCAACATGGGCATCTAATGCACTCAGTGGATCATCAAATATGTAGACATCTGAATCAGAATAAACAGCTCTAGCCATTGAGACTCTTTGCTTTTGACTCCCACTAATGTTAACTCTTTCTCCAATCTCTGTTAGGTCACCACCCTGACAACAAGCATAAGAAGATATTTTTTGTCAATGTGCAAGTAAAGAATGTAAAGCACAGCAAACCAAGATAGAAAAAGGTATCGGGAACATAACTTCAACATGACAAATGAAAACACACACTCCCTAGCAAGTTCTTTATCAAATGAAAGCTAGAGTGTCAAATTTTTCCAGAGATCACTCTCTGAAGACTGAAGTACTGAAATAGTTAGAACTTACTGGGAGTAGGTCAAGGTCATGCCGTAATGAAGTGACATCTATTGCTTTCTCATAGCGTGGAGGTTGGAAGGGAGACCCAAACAATATGTTGTCCTGGACCTGCATAGATAACAACATTATATCTGTAGAAGCCATAAAGGTTTCAATCTAACAATCAACATCAATGGAGATAATGTCTCACAGTAGCATTGAAGATCCATGAAATCTGAGGAACATAAGCCACTGATCCACGAAGGACCACCAAGGTATTCAATCCGGACACTGGTGGCATTTCACCAAGCATTGCAGAAATAAGAGAAGTCTTCCCCTCCCCAGTGCTTCCTACTATTGCAACCAAACCGCCGATAGGTACATCCAGATTGACATTTGATAAAGTTGGTCTCAGTCTGCCAATATTTGAAAAATTAGTTTTTAGAGCAACATCATAACATTAGAAGGAACATGAAGTGTTAACATCCATATAAAATTATGTGACAAAAATGGAAAACAATAAGAGCTGCTCAGAATAGTATCCTGAAGCTTTCCACCAAATCACCAATTCATTATGAACTACGGAGACATCTGTAATAGACATCTTTCTATTTCTATGGACTGACTATTCAGTAACTAGATGCTCTCTTTTGCACTGACCATGCTATTCATGAAGCATGATAGCCTAATACTCTACTTCAGTAGTAGTTTGCCCAAATTTTTTGTTTCTTTTCAGTACTCCAGACAACAGAACAATAATATACATGTTAAAATATCAAGGAATGATAAGAATTGAACGTGCAAGAGTCAACATAGATATATTTAGATACCAAGTAAATCTTAAACATAAAATTACCTGTGATTCCCATGAAAAATATCCATTCTTAATAGAAATTGCCGGAAGCTCAGGATCAAGAGGTGGATTGGGCAGAAGTAATCTCTCTTCAGCCAAGAGGAGATCTTCCAGACGTTTCAATGACACTTTACAATTAACAACCTGTCAAATTTAAATGAAAAAACAAAATAGTAAGGTGACTATGAGTACTTAACAAAAGAGTCATTGAAGAAGCAAAACAGGGAACTATATCAAGCCATCATTGGGCTGCAACCAAAATTTTAAGAACCATTGTACTAATTCTCTCTGCCAAAGACAGATGAAAATTACGTGGTACAAGAATGATTATCAATCCAAGAATATATGTTAAGAAAATGATATGCTTCTTAACTTGTATAGAAAGTGGGAAACTTAACAATACATAATTTACAGCTATTTGCACACCTGAGTTATCAGATTCGGCAGCATAAAAAGTGGAAATCTTAAGACAGAAAATAGTGAAAGTGATGTGAACGCCTTTGCTGGTGTCAAGTCACCTCCCAGCAGAGAGTATACACCAAATGAAACCACAGTGACAACAACTGGGATACTGTTGAGGATGAAGCTATTCAGCTGCAGCAGACAAGGAAAAAATACAAAAGATGATAGTAAGCCGACAGTAAGGGATGCAACGACTCACTTATTGTAAACAGACTCCAACTACATTATTGTAAACAGACTCTACTGGAAGCACAGGTACAGTCGATACTAGCATGCAACTCCAACTCTCATTGTGTAATACAGACGCATGATTAAAAAAAGAGAGCATATGTAGCAGAATGAAATTGACATGAGTGAAAGATAACTTAAATACAAAATGAACATACCGCAGCAAGCAATTGAGTGCTGTGGAACCATGAAAGTTCATCATCACGGATGTCCTGCACTTTTGACTGGAAACTTTGCTCCCAAGCATAACATCTATCCAAGAAAATGTTTGGGACAATTTTATACCAAAATTTGAGTACTACTTCTAGTAAAAACACAAGTAAATGTAAGCATACTTGACTGTATCCATTGCAGCTAATATTTCATTCATTAGACTGATTCTCTTGTCAGTCCTTTGCAGTCCTTCCTTGGTAAGTTTTTGCATTTTGCTTATGATAACAGTCTGGTAAAGTAAATAAAGAAAAGGTCAACCAGTCAGATCTATGTTGAAAGTAGCAAAAGTTTGCTTAAAAGTAAAATCGTTATTTGAAATGCATAAATCATTCGTAAAACTAGCAAATGCAGAAAATCAGCAACTGCTAAGTGCCCTGGCAATTTGCTTATAAGCTTCAAAAGGGAAAGCATAAGCAATATGAATTAGCCGAACATTATGGATTTAAGCATTGACTTGACTCAAGCATATGGAGCATGGCAGAAAAAAAACTAAGGAGATGTACCTACAATATTACAACACAACCTCAGAATAGATAGCTGGAAGTTGAATCAACAACTAAATGATGACATGAAAACTCTAATGTGAACTCTAGGCTACATACAAGAATCAATATATTAAAAACACTATGTAGATATTGGTAATGTAGGGACCAGATAGGAAGTTAAAACTGCAGCATAAAAGCTTCCAGAATTGAATATGCATAAAGAGAATTGTACCTGAATTCAGAACAAAAGAACCAACATGAGTGCACCAACTAATGCTGCAGGGCCTAGTTGTGCATATAGAAGGACCATGGAAATAACAATGCGGAAAGGAGCAGACCATAGACTGTGAAGTTGCTGGCACACTTGCTGCAAAAGTGAAAAAGTACAAACTAAGAGTAAAACATAATATATAAATAACCAGAAGTCCAGAATATATGGTAGCACATATTGCTCCATTGCTCTTTCCTAACAAAGTATTTCCTCTGTTTTGCGTTTACTTATCATTTCAGACATCAACAAGGTATCCAATATGTCATTTTATCTAAAAAAAGCTTCCATTATCTAAAAAAATGCGCATTTTATCATTGTTTTTTCAAGTTATATGTTGCCAAGCAATATTTAAAATCAATAATGTTGAAGAACTGGGTAACATTGATTAAGCCTATGACAGAAAATCACACCTGGAGAGATTCTGCGTCGGTTGAAATCAAATTAGTTATCCTCCCAGAGGCAAACTTCTTTCGACTATCATTAGTTAGTCGCAAAGACTTGCGGAAAATAGCTGCGATCTGTGAAATAACAGAATAATGGCATAAGTGTGTAACCAACTAACAACATTTAATGGCAGCTGAGATGGCTATGGTAGTATTACTTGAGGGTAAGTTAATTAACAGACCATATTATATCATGGTGAACATTAGAAAAATAAAGGTCTAAACTTAATATAACAATTAGACATGTCCATGATACAGAAATCAGGAAGTTCAATTCCAAAGATGACCATGGGAGTAGAGAAAAAAAGAGTGGCCCAAAAAAAATAGTGGAACAAGTAGTTTGCTGGTTGCCGTTGACATCATAGCCTCACAACCCAAAGGTATTAAACCATGCTAAATAAGCAACACCTACCAATGTTGACCTCAACCTGAAACCCGTTCGCATGACATTCTGAAAGTATTGTGCTTCAGCAAGAACACCCAGTGACTGGAGAATGGTAAACAAAAAGTAAGTGATCAAAAGTCTGTCCAGTTTTAGCTCATACGCAACATAATATTTGCTAGGAAGTTCAAATACACTGAATAAAAAATATAGAAGTGTGAGTGAAATATGCAATAGAAGAAAATAATCCATACCACTCCAGCAAAGATTGAGAAAGCATAGATGTAGCCATTCCAAGATGGATCGCCTTTTTGCATAGACTGCCAAAAGAATATCAACCTTTAGTGGTGCAGAGCACCTAAGAGTATCATCCCAAATACGTGAGAGAAAAGTGAGATCTAGTCTTTCATATATAAATATTAAAATTTGCACAATTACCTGGTATGCTTTGAAATTACTTCACGAGTTTGTTGATGGTGAAAACAAATAATAAAATAAAGCTTGTAAAGATAATGCAGTGCAATTTTTATGACATTGGCTTGGAGATGTCATAAAACTAGAAGCATGCCTCCAACAAGAGGTTCAATATGAGTGGGCCAACAAACTGAGAAGCATCATTGCCAATCTACAAATTTTTGGAAGGGAAAGGATGAGTTGCTAGGAGTAACACAAAATGCTTGCAATGGAACAAAAAATGAAACCAACTTGAAGGATAACTTTACAAAAGTCCAGACACATTTGCCTACCTTAAAAAATCCTCCTAGCCAGAACCTGAAAATGAATAAAACCAATCAGTACATAAACTCAAACAATATAGCAAGAAGGGAGCACCCTAAAGGATTTCTGTAAAATGTAGTTATCATCTGTACAAATATACCTTCCACCAAGGCTGCTATGCAGAGCCCACAACAGCCAAGGCTTTGGTTTTTGAAGCTCATTGTTCCAGCACTTTTGGAACCTGAGGAAAGATTCTAAGGTGAAGAATTGCATGTACAAGTATTTCTCATTTCAGTAAAAATGGTTGCAGAACATACCGGTTGTACAATGTTTCAGTCTCATCCCAACTGTCTAATTTCCAAATATCCTTATTAGTGACGGACCTTTTAAATCCTTGTTGCATTAGAGGAGTCATCCATGAAAAGAATATCTCTAGCAAAGAAACAAGACAACAATAGAGCATCAGTACGCTTCTAGAAATTCAAAGAAATTGTAAGGACAGACAAAACATTATGGATGTATGCAATAGCGTGGTGCAACTTATATTTACTCACTGGAAAATATATTAGCATGCCTCTCAGGGCAAATCTGCTCCCCAGCAGGCAGAGGTTCATAATCAGTATTATCAACAAGCACCTCGTGCCTGAGTGGAGTATAACCTGGATAGGGATCCAAGATAGGCAGATAAACCACCATGAGAATTCCAAACAAGAGCTGCAGAGAAGACAAGTTCAGGACACGATAAATATCAAAGTACGATTATCAGATAACAAGAATGCGAACCTTGCATATTATCTCACTGCAGTATAAGTAAAATATTGAGCTGCATAACCAAAATACAGAAGTTAGTCTTCATTGAAAAATCTGAAGAGGATAAGCTTTTCTATCACCATTCAATAAATTTCATGAACAAACCATGTCCTGTGTGTACTATACCTCGAACTATAATACTGCCTTACTGAAAGCACGAGATTGAACATAGCAGCTTCCCCAACCAAGACATAAATGACCACAAATCGGATGTACCATCTAAACTCATAGATCTAATTTTTTGTCTCCAATGCAAGCATTACAAGAATACAGCACCAAGCAGCAATCTCAACGATCAATGAGGTAACCTGTAGAGGCAGAATTAAGTGACTGAAAAGGTCAAGGGGTGCAAGAATTTGGTTGAACTAAAGTTCTGAGATAGTTTGCTTAACTCTACTTGATGACACACTTACTGGGACATGTTCTCACCTCAAATGGAGAAAGGCTAGTCTGCCCATCCAAGTTCATTATGGAGGTACCAGTAGCGATCCGATACAGTAATTCAGCTATGCAGTACACCACAAGGAGCCCGAGCAGATAGTTGTAGTATGGCGAGTGTAATTTGTAACACTGCACCGTGTGGTCCCTCGTCATCCTCCATATCCAATAGAAGCAAACACCAAAAAGTGCAAGGTATGAGATGCACACCACCAAGGTGTCAGTGCCACACGCTGTGTATGCACCAAAAGCATTCTCCACAACATGTGACCACACCCCGCCATCGACCAGCTGGCAGTACCATTGCAGTGGATCGAAACCCATGTCAAACCCTCCCCTTAGCACGCCTCACTCAGTTCTGATCTTCCCCTGAATTCAAGAGCAAACAGATGATAATTGGTAATCCAATCAATAAGGATTGTACTTGCAACATCAATTTAACACCAAACTTCTATACTTGACGAAACAATGGTCAACTAGGAACACCATCAACCTCAGTGAATACCCATGGATGATGGATCAGAACAAGAAGCACAAGACTTTCTGGGTATTTAAGAAAACAAGATTAAACGCAAAAGAAAAAAAACCTTCATAGAAACCTTTTTACCTATTGAATCTATGGAGATTAAAAAAGCAGGCATCAATAACTCATGGAACATGTCTTCTGCAAAGGAGTTCAAAAGCAACCAGGATTTATCTTCCCAAGAGAATCGGCATCCGAATGGTAGTCCAAACCCCAACGATTCATTCCTGAGAAATTTAATAATATGCCACCCAATTCGCGCGCCTTTGATTTTTTTGCCGCTTGATCCGCAAGCCTTTGATAAAATGCCACTACTGGGGCTGCAATTTTTTTTGATTTCATGCCACTTTCGCCGGTGGGCGGTGGCCCTCGGCAGCACGGCGGTCAGCGGCTCGCCTCGCGGCGTCCCCACCGGCGTCTCCTCCACCTCGCCACTGACTACGGTGGTGGCGCGGGCAGCAGCAGCAGCCGCGGCACCGGGTCGAGCGCATCGGCAAGGAGGGAGGCAGACGGGCGGCAAGGGAGCGAGGAGGAGGCGCTGGTGCGGACGGGCGGCGAGGGGCGGCACCGGACGGATTAGCGAGGGGTAGAGCATTTCTATTCTGTCGCTCGCCGCCGAGCTTGAGGGGAGAGGCGGCGGCGTTGTCGGAGTTCGTCGCCGATGCCGAGCTGCTCCCCAATCCCCACACGCCGCCACCGTGCTCCTCGCCCCATCCAGCGACGACAAAGAGGACACGGCGGCGAAGAGGGCGGCGCGCCGGCGCATGGGAGGTGAGGGCCTTGCCGGCGGATGGGAGGGAGGGAGGAGAGCGCCTCGCCAGAGAGTTGGGAGAGGATGGCGGTGGAGGAAAGGCTGCCGCCGTCGAGCTCGTTCCTCAACGGCAAGATCGTCGTCGCGCGCCGCACCGCCGAGCTATTGCCGTCGCCTCGAGCCGTGCCGTCCCGAGCTGTTGCCGTCGCCAGAGAGGGGAGGAGGAGAGGAGGGGCGCCGGCGGGTCGAGGAGGAGACGCCGCGGGGCAAGCCGCTGACCGCGGTGCCGCCGCCGCCAAGGGCCACAGCCTCCTGCCCTCCTCCGGCGAAAGTGGCATGAAATCAAAAAAAATTGCAGCCTCAGTAACATTTTATAAAGGCATACGGATTCAGTGGAAAAAAAAGGCAAAAAAAAAAAGACGCGCGAATCCGGTGACATATTATCAAATTTCTCATTCTTCCTCCCTAAGTTAGAAGCTTTTCACAATGAAAGGCCTGAAAAGGACACCTTTCTGCGTTTTGGGGGGTAAAATTTGCGCCGAGTTATCCTCTACGCAAGAGTTGAAACAAACGAGAGCCACCCAAACCAACAAGAGCTACAGGACAAGAACATCCAAATCGCAACCTCGCCCCCCAGAGATCGCAGCGAAAGAGAAAAACCAGCACTTCACAGATGGAGAGAGAAAGCACGCCTCTTCTTCCAGGATCAGCAGCGAGCGGAGAAACCCAAGAAACAGCACGGAGCTGGAGCTCACCTCACCTCGCCTTCGGATCAAACGGAGAGGTGGCGGAGACGAACAGTGGGCATCTCACGCGATTCGCGGGTCGCGGGCACCTCTCACACCTCGTGGGGGAAGAGAGAAGGAGAGGGAGGGTTCGTTATTATTTATGGGTTTTGGATTTGAGGATTCTTCTGTCGCCTATTGGGGCAGTGAACAAAATGAGATCTTTCATATGGGGTTTGGATTCTTTCCTCGACTTTTCTGGCGACTGTTTTTGAGAAAAGGAATTGGGTTGGTTCGTCAGCGACGATGCCCTCTGCTGCCCAGCGGCAAAGCTTTCCCTTTTTGTACGTTTTCCGCTGCGTGTAGACCAATGGGTGGCGCAGCACGGCGTACTGTATGATGATGGGATCACCAAGTTGGAATTCTATATTGGGGCCAATAACATTATCATAGTTAGGATAAAAAAACTCGTCTACTGTAAGCCCTTAAAAAAATAAAAATATATATAATACGTTAATACTACGGGATATATCGTTTCAAATTTAACTTCTAGTTATAACGAAAGAATAAATATGACCCTAAATATACATATTAGTTAGAGTTTAATTTGTTTGTTTTGTTACTATTTGTTAAAGCTAAATTTAAATTATAGAGTAATATATCACATATTAATCTATATTTATTTTTAATATATATATATAATATTTATATAGCACACAACAAATAAATGGCCATCTATCTAGTGATTATAGTCCATGTCCTACCCAGGACCTAAAGTGGGTAATCCAACAAATTTACTTGTAAAGTATGTATATTGCTTTACATACGTATATGGATCACAAAAAAAAATTTATATTCTTCAAAAGGATTACTCTGACGATGCAAATCAATTATTTTGAGGGGCGTTTGTGCACATGCTATTCTTGCATTGCACTTTTGTTTCCTTCTCATACTGTTCGCCTTAAAACCCTAAAATAAGAAATATTTAAGTATTTGCTACTAAGTAGATATGACAATTCATGATCATCTATGATATATAGTAGGACGTATATGTTATATATGAGGTAAATCGTTAAACACAATGCCATAGCAGTGACAAAAAAATTAAATGCCCCGGAGAGCCTCCTGTTCCTTGTCGTAGCTTTGCCTCCCCATATTTTCTTTTAGTGAAAAGGACCTTTCTGAAGTAGTACTACTAGTAGTATTAAAATAGAGAACAAGAGCACTACAGAATAATACTCCGTAGTGTTCTGGGCTCCGGCGACGCAAAATCTCACCAGAATTGTCTTCCGGTGCGCTGGACGACGTCTGCGATGACGGCCAATCACCCGTACACAAGGATGAGCAAGAAGTCAAAAGAGAGCGATTATTCTGGGTTAAGTCTAATTTATCCCTTAACTATCTTATAAGCCTTATAAGTATGATTTACCTCCATCAAGCTAAACAGATCATAACGCTCACTTGTTAAATCTGGACACCTACCCCCGAGCCATTTATTGGTCAGTTTTGGCCTGTGCCATCGACGTGACACATCTATGTAGAAGTAAAAAATAAACAAATCAAGATGGAAAACAGACGACCCGACCCGATTAGGCCTAGACTGTTTAGACTCGGTCCGGCTAGTTCTGGCTACTAAACGGATCGAGCTAGGGTGGCAGCCTAAGTACGGCCTGGCCAAGACTTAAATGGCCATGCCGACCCGACAGCCTGGCACGTGGAAACATAAAAAAATATGTGAAAAAATCAAAAATAAGGAAAATAGAAAATTAAGAGAAAATGTAGAAAAATATAGAATAAATGAGAACATTTATTTAAAAGTTTTTAAAATTACTAAATGGATCAATCAAGTCAGCACAGTAAGCCATATAGCTAGCCCAAACACAGCACGGCCCATTTAGGTACGGGTCGTACACAGTTGGGCCAACAGTAGCGAGCCTTGAGCCAGCCCATTTGACCATCTCTAGAGCTATCCTCTCTTATCTCCTTTCTCTCTCCCATTCTTTTCTCGTCGTTGCTCACCATCCATCGAAGCTGCAGCAAATTCCCCGTCTCCTCGAGCTACACTACCTCCTTCTTGAGTTCGGTGTAAGCGAGCTCGAGATGGAGCTATGCCGCCATCATGTAACTATCAACGCGTGAGGTTGGGTGCTAGTAATGACGGCAAGCTCGAGTTCAACATTATTGGAGAAGAGCCGCTTTAGGGGATGGTGAGGATAGAGGGATAACGAGTTCCATGGAGGCGATGGTACGCCTCTTTGCTGTCCTGTTGGCCTCCACAACCTCCTCCATGACGCTCAGGGGAACCACTTATCCTTTGTACGTCGTTCGCCTAGCTCTTCTTAGCTCTATTTTTTCAGGGCGATGACGTCCACCTAGCTCCCTTAACTCCACGCTCGCTAGGGAGCAGCCACAGCAGATCTTCTGGAATTCTTCACCTCCACAGGGCTCCCTCCACTAGCCTTCATAACACCATCCATTGGGGTTGCTACTCACCACTTTGGCTTCTTCAGTGGACCAGATCTAGGGTCTTGCCGTCACCATTGGCTGGCAAGCCCTCTGCGACCATGATGGCCCCATGCCTACTTGCTTGATATCCTACCAACCACTTCGGTGGTTGTAGGATCAAGATGTCGACTAGAGGAGGTGAATAGATGATATTAAAATTTCTCTAATCACCAAGACTAATCTAAGTTGCTATGGATTGATGAAAGAGAAACTATCTAAACAACTATATTAAATTTTGCAAGTCTAAGATGATAAGGGCTCAAAAATCTCTACTGAAGTAAATTGCATAAAAGATAAAAGCAATATGTAAATGAGATAAAAAAACAATAATTTTAACCTGAGGCTCAGAAACTTACTGTTTTCCTACTCTCCGTTGAGACGAGCTCAACTTCACTACTCAAATTATCATGTCTCTAAATCTCTTCGTCAAGGGATGAGTAAGATAGGAGCCAGCTTTGAAGAGGTGTACCCAAGCCTTAATCACTAGGGTGGTTCTTCCTTCGCTCCGAAGGTGGTGAACTCCAAACCACTTACAGACATGCCGAGTCTTATCCACAAACTTCTTGGAGAATTTTCTAAGAATCACTTTCTCCAAACTGTATAGGAGACAGTAACCTCTAAGAGTAACAAGTGACAACCAATGCTTAGAGATGATCAAGTGCTACACTAGCTAAACAATGACACAATGCACTTAACTTGGCTAAAACAACCATCAACCACCCTCACATTAGAAAGTAAAATCAATTTGTATGAGAAGAGAGGTAAGCATTCATATAAAATGAATGCAAGGCGCAGAGGAGACTCTTGCTACTAGTGGGTGAGTATTTATACCCTCACTAACAAAAACTAGCCGTTAGGGACGAAATCTCTAATTCTGCACATGTCCGGTTCGACCATCGTTTAAGGGGTGGTCCAACCGGACTCCTTCCCAATGACTAGAAAAAAAGTTATTAGTGCGCATTAAATATGCATGATCCGGTTCGACCGAAGGCAAAACTCTGGTCCAACCACTCCTACACCCAGACTAACTAACCTAAGCCCCGAATTGATCGATCTTCCAAAACCTTTTTGTAAACTCCCGGTCCGACTGAAGTTTAGTCTCGATCCGATCGCCTGACGCGCTCAGAAACCTTTCTAGAAGATCACGATCTGACCGGATCCAAGAGTCTGGTCCGACCGATCGATAGAGCAACGTTTAGAAACCTTTCTGAGAACTTTCGGTTAGATCAGCCTTAAAACCCGGTTCAACCAACCGACAGAACATTGCTTAGAAACATTTTTTAAAACTTCTAGTCAAACCAGCCCTAAAGCCCTGTCCAACTGGCTTTACCTAGAGCACAATCCTAACTAAGGAACTTTGTGCAATTTTTCTAATATGGCATTTTGATCAACTATTTGTAATCATTACCACCCCTCTTAATAGTACGTTAAACCTAAAAAGTAAATCTAACACGATTGTTCAACATCTCGATCGGTATATAAGAATAATAAATGTTTTCTTTGCTTTGCCATCTTGTTGCTTATCAATTTTAATTGGTGGTCAAATCTCTTCGCTGATTCTTAGAGAATACCTAACTTAATCATAATATTCAAATACAATTATTAGTATACAATTTAGGTTTGTCACTAATTACCAAAAGCAACAAAGCGACCTAGGTGCTTCAGTGCATCGACGGCCATGTCGTCTCTGACAACACCAAGTTGGATGCCCGCTATCCTTTCCTCCCTAATAGGTGATGGAGTGAACTTGACAAGGACAATAGTGACATGGCCGACGAGTATGGCACCAACTCACCTGTGCCTAGTCTCGCCGCTTGCTGTCTTCTTTCCCTTCCTGTCATCTAATCCAAAAGTAGAGAAAGAATGAGCAGGACATAGAAAGAGAAGAAAATAAAGAGGCTAATATGTGGGACCATTCAAATCTCTTTTTTTAATTTTGTTTGTTAATCTTGCTGCTTGGATTATTGCATTGCCATGTCCTTAAAACAAATGACACGTTTCTGCCATGTAGTATCAAAACCACTATGTTATTTGAGGATAATTCGTCCGGATTTAATAGTTTAAGAATGTCAAATGTTCATATCTTAGTTTATGGGGTAAATCATACTTTTGTGATAGTTAATAGGGGTAAATTGAACTGGACCCTTCTAAAGATTGGTGCAAAGTGTACTCCTTGTCTCTTGAAGTAGGGTGGTCCTGTCAAGTAATCGTGTTGGGTGGTCCTGTCAAGTAATCGTGTTTACAGATCAATTGTTCGTTTTACAGAGATGAATTAAATATTACTGATGTTGATGTATAAATTAAAGAAGGAAACGTATCATATGTGTATAAGTTTTTCATGCACATCAAAGTTTAATAATATAGCTAACTAATATCTCCAAATATTAGCATGTTATCTACAACCAATCTAAATAAATACTACATTATTAATATTTGGCTCATCTCGCATACACTATATCCGATTTAAACACATGCCAAATTCGATGAGAATACAAGTCCTGATGTTGATACGTGTTCGTGGGCGATGCAATTTTGTTTGTAAATATCTCTTATCAATAAGTAGGAGTAGTTATTTTCCTTTTCTTTTTAGGAAGTCTTATCCAATACGATTGTTTATAACCGTATCAGACTCTCCATAAATATGTACATCTATAAAAAAAACACATGTTCCATACACAATTTATCTTGGCACAACACCAACCCTTAAGAGTAGGAGTAATTTAGCTATCCCAATGATTTCTTCCAATGACTAGCAGTCTTTATTACCCCAATGATATCTTTAAGACGTAGGGTTGCATCGGTTTTGATCTCTAACGGCTAGTGTTTTTCGTCACCTCGGTAAACACATCTTCTGGACGAGGACTTCCTCGATTGAGTTTCATATTCGAGTCTTGATCAAGTGTTTGCTAGTTATCTTTGATTTACCGAGTTGAATCTAAGGCTGCATCGGTTTGATCTCTTGACTATGATTCGATTTGTTTATCTACCTTTTGTTGGGCGAGATCTATCGGCTAGACGAATTGCTCTTTTTAGCCTCGATCTATTGATGTCTTAATTGGTCTGATCCAATAGGTTGCGTCTAAATAAAGTTTAGCCTCTCTATCAGATTAAGGTCTTTGTTCAATCATGAGCTTTATCGTTACATTGATAGCCTACTTGGATCTCTAGCTAATGGGTCTAATGATTGCTCATATGCCACTATCGACTCATCGATCGATAGATTAAACTATACTCTAGTATATTTTGGGCGCAAGGTTAACATTAGCCGATACATTAGTTTCACCGATGTATTATCATATTGCAAATATCTCATAAGTACTCTTAGATACAAATGCTTTGCGAAGACCTCATTAGGCTTTTAGCCAATAGATTTATTGACATGTTGTTCCTGTACGTCTTCATTGGCCTATTAGTCAATGGATAAAAAAACATCTCTCATCGACTTTCCAGCCGATGGCGTGGATTTGTATCAGCTGATCTAGCCGGTTGGCCCTTTATGTAAATATATCCTCTTATCAATTGTAGAGGTTAAATTGTCTGACACAACACAAACCATAAGAATTTAAAAAACTACATTAAAAATAAGCATACTTCTTAAGCCTTCGTGTGTGTGACACATCGACTCGGATATCAAATGATTTTTACATCAATAGTTTGTCCAAACATTCTTGATAACAATTTCATTATAAGTTTGTTATATATCTCTCTAATTTGCTTCAATTTTATTATCACCTTGACTATAATAACTATGTATGCACTTTTCCTACAGCAACCATTGAGAAGACGTGAATTTAAACAGTGGATAAATATAAATAAATTACTGTACAACTCTGCATGGTTCATACAGTAGGTACATTTAGGCTAAAATAGAGTATGAGCGAAGATTCGGTTATGGATGATTACAATTAGATGATAGATGATGATCTCCACAAGATTTAAATTGATGTCTAAACCATGTTACCCATTATATTATTTATATTATGTTTATGTTTTTATCGGTAACGTATAAAACTCATATAATAGTTTTGCCTCTATTATCTAAATCCATACGTGAACGTCCAGCTCTCTATATAATAATTTTCTAATATTACATTAAGTTATTTAATTCAGTCATCTTAATTATATTTTTTACATACTCTCAAAATTTCTTTACAGTTAAATCTCTAAATAAAAAAAGATTTATTTAATTTTTTTTGATATTTGTACGATAGGGGCAAAAACGTCTTAATATAGGACAACAAGGGGTCAACTGTAAAATTACCGCGCCCTCTCCTCTTCCACGGGTGGGCTTGATAATTTTATAGGCGACCTCGGCGATCTCTAGAGTTAAAAAAAGACCCTCTCTCACACGTCTTACTATGGTATTTTATAGTTAGCCCCTACCATTTGATAAAACGCTCTTAGCTAGAGCGATTTTTAGCACTTCACAGGCTTACAGTTAATAGGGCCGTTTATTATATTTAATTTAACACCCTCTATGAAGGCTTTAAAAAAACTGAGGGTTGGAGATATACATTTGTATTTTTTTAAAAAATTGTAAATATTTTAATAAAAGTATATAAATAAGAAAATTATAGAAGTTGACACGCGGGATGACCACTGGCGACTAAAAATTAGGACCATAGCCTAAATCTCATGGGCTATAAAGCCCTTCCGGCCTAACACGTAATATAAACAAATCCATCCAAGACTAACAAGATATTCCTGACAACGAATTAACAAATGCTTCACAGAAGAACGCAGCAAACCCTCATCATCGTCACCGATCCAACCATCCAACGTCCAAAAAAGTCTCCGTACCTT